>PVJS01050562.1:0-14272 GCA_004027185.1 Glis glis | reverse complement strand
TACTGGGTATTGAACCCAGGGGCATTCTACCACTGAGCTACACCCCCAGTCCTATTTTTTTTTTAATTTTGAAATAGGGTCTCACTAAGTTGCAGAGGGCCTCCCTACATTGCCGAGGCTGGCCTCAAACCTGCGATCCTCCTGTCTCAGCCTCCCAAGTACTGGGATTACAGGTGTGTACCACCACGTCCAGCTCTAATATAGTTGATCTTACTAGAAAAAGTTTCCAGTTATTTATTTGTAGTAACCAAAAGAAAAGATGGGAAAAATAAAGTCAACATTAAATATCGCCTCTATGCTGCAATTAGAATCTTCCAGAAACAAATCCTTATTTAAAAAATTATGTAAATATAGCAATCAATAGAAAAGAGCATCTCCAAAGGAACATCATACCTGCTTTCTCAAGAAGTTCAATTACAGCTCTGGCAACAGGTGAAACGAAGCACTCATGGGCGTCCCCGCGCACCAGCCTCCCCAGGTTGACATCTGTCACTCTGAACCAGAAATAAGGACACAGGGAGGTCAAAAGTCACTCAGTAGTAATTCACACATATGAATCCCAAGTCACACCCAGGTGAATGTTTAATGCATGGAATATGCTAAATAAGAATTAAAGAATGGGCCAGGTGTGGTGGTACATGCTTGTAATCCTAGTACTTGGGAAGCTATCTCAGCTTCACAGATTTGAGGGCAACCTCAGCAACTTAGCAAGACTCTGTTCCAAACACATAAGATAAAATAGCCAGGTGTAGTGGTGCACACTTGTAATCCCAGTACTAGGGAGGCTGAGACAGGAGGATCGCAGGTTCAAGGCCAGCTTCAGCAATGTAGTGAGACTCTGAGCAATCTAGCGAGACCCTGTTTCAAAATAAAATATAAAAAGAGCTGGGGATGTAGTTTGGAGGTAGAATGCCCCTGGATTCAATCCCTAGTACCACACAAAAAAGAAATAAACAAACAAACAAATAAATAAATAAAATAAAAAGGGCTGGGGGTATAGCTTGGAGGTAGAATGTCCCCAGGTTCAATCCCCAGTACTAAACCAAAAAGAAGAAAAAAATGAAAGAATGAGGAGGAAGTAAAGGCCATTCAGTTGCTAGAGCAGCCCCCAAAGACACCCCCTCTGGGCCCGCCACTGGGTATTCTGGTTCGGCCCCACACAGGGCGCAGCCTAAGGCCGCACAAGGCGTCATCTCCCAACTCAGGCAGCGGCTTCCAGGGGCTGCAGCAGGCAGCAGCTCACAGCTCCTCGGTCTACTTCCAAAACCCAGCGCCAGTCCTAGGAAGCTGGAGCGACCCGGCAACACTGGGATTCACAGGCCTGACCCCCACTTGACCCCAGTATTTATCTCCTTGACAAATCAAGGAAGTGACTGGCCACATGCTTTCGATGGCGTCTGTGCCTGTCCTTGTTGAAATCAAGGACAAAACATCCCGTATCTCTGTAGCCGAAGCTGACGGCCTCAATCCAGATGAGTAACGAAGTGAAGAGTTAAGAAAAGTTTTCGCCAGGTGTGGTGGCGCATGCCTGCAATCACAGTACTTGGGAGGCTGAAACAGGAGGATCACAGGTTCAAGGTCAGCAACTTAGCGAGACTCAGCAACCTAGTGAGACCCTGTTTCAAAATAGAAAAAAGGGCTGAGAGTGTAGCTTGGCCATAGAATGCCCCTGGGTTCAATCCGCAGTACCAAAAAAAAAAAAAGAAAGTTTTCATTCTCTCCTTTTATGAAAGATTTCAAACTATGCCCTCGTCCCTTCAGGTTCTTACGTTTCTTACTGACCAGGCTTCTTCTCCCTCTATCGCGAGCCTACTACAGGACTGGGATTTTTGTGACTGATTTTCTTTTATTGCAGTGCTGATTCAACCCAGGATCTCGTGTGTACTAAACACACTCTACCGCTGAGCTACACCCGCAGTCCTCATGAAAACTTTTTAAGCTGTGTTTGGGTCTGCTCCAAGTCATGATGAAAGGGTGGACTAGAGGAAGCCCGGGGGTCTCAGGGAAGTAGCAGCTTCTCCATCCAGCCCCTGAAGACGTAACAGATTCGGGGGTCGAACTTTATCCATTGGCTTACAACCTTGTAACCTAAATACACTGTGTTCCTTTTGGCCACAGTACAAAATACTTCCTATATTTCCAACTAGGAAAATTTTTGTTTTTGTTTTTTTGTTTTGTGGTGCTGAGGATTGAACCAAGGGACATTCTACCTCTGAGCTAGACCCGTAGCCCTTTTTATTTTTTATCTGGAAACAGGGTCTCACTAGGTTGCTGAGAGTCTCACTATGTTGCTGAAGCTGTCCTCGAACCTGCAATCCTCCGATCTCAGCCTCCCAAGTACTGGGATTACAGGTGTGCACCACCACACCCTGCTCAAAATGGCATTTTTAATTCCCAGCATATGTGCAGACCAACAGTACTCTTTGTGTTATGTACTTACATCATACCATGACGTGAATCAGAGACCAACATTACACAGAACACCTGATACTTATGACTCCTCCCCCTGCCCCGGCCACAGATTTCAAATAAAACCACGTGTCATTAATAACAGCAAATAAATAAATAAATAAATAAATGCATTTGTTTTGTTTTTCTCAACTAGCTTGTGACTAAAGTAGAATATAGTACTGCTGGGAATCAGGTCTCAGATTTCTCCCCCCCTGTTCTTGTAGAATTACAGAGGGAAGACTATTAGAAGGAGTGCTGGCCAAAGACTCTGGAAGCAAGATAGGAACTCGTTCAAGAAATATGATGGCGTAAAAAGATTATTTCCCAAATGGTACCCAATACGACAAAAGAACTACTATATTTTCCCAAACATGTCACGTTGGTACACAGAGTTCTCACACTCCTGAAAATGGAACTGATTTCTTTCATTTCCTAATCACTAACATAGTTGCAAAGGATAGAAAGAATTTTGAATGCAAAAAAAAGTCATGGTAGAATTTAGACGAAAAGTCACATTTGGCCATAAAGGTTGATTCTTTTCTTTTCGATTTTCTTACCCATCCACATCTTTCTCTGGTCTTAAGGCATTGAGGACCTTGTTGCTAAATGAGTCTTCGGGAACCTGAAGGGCAAGGCCGTGTACTCTTCTGTCTTCATTAATCTTCAAGATTTCATCTATAATCTAGAGAGAAAAAAAAAGTTCTGTGAAAATAAGACCCAACAAAAAAAGATTTATATTTTAAAAAAGGGTTCATATTGCATCTGATATTTTCTTTCTTCCTCTCCTCTCTTCTCTTTTCTTTTCTTTTCCTTCTTTCATACTGGGGATTGAACCCAGGGGCATTCTACCTCCAAACTACACCCCCAGCCCTATTTTATTTTTTCTTTTGAAACAAGGTCTTGCTAAGTTGCTGAGGGTCTCACTAAGTTGCTGAGGTTGGCCTTGAATCTATGATCCTCCTGTCTCAGCCTCCCAAGTACTGGGATTGCAGGAATGCGCCACCACGCCCGGCCTGATACAGTTTCTTTCTACTGCTTGCTGAAGTCTTTGGCGGACAGTACAATTTAGTAGTCGATTTCCTCTTTTCATCATGTTTATAAAAGCTCAAAATAAGTTTGGCTGAATTTTTTAGTGACTTCATGGTTCTTTCCACTCTACTCTGTGCCAGAAAGCAAAAAAACCAAACCAAACCAGAACTCAACAGTTATTAAGGTTTAGACAGACAAAGATAATCCTGTCAACAACCATATTTTCATCCGATCACACTGCCAGTGTTCAGGGAGGTCGGAAGTACAAATCTCATGCATTCCAGCCTGGTCTAGCTAAACCTGTGCATCTCAGACACCAAGTGTGCTCAACCAAAGCCCTTGGGCTCCCTGGATCTGAACAGCACACAGGAGCCTTCCCAAAGGCTTACAGTAGATGGATTCTAAGCACACACAGCTCCTTTTCATAAGAAACACTACGTCATCCGGCTAGCTCAGTCGGTAGAGCATGAGACTCTTCATCTCAGGGTCATGGGTTTGAGCCCCACGTCGGGCGGTTGTTCTCTAGCTGGGCGTGGTGGTGCACGCTTATAATCCCAGTACTTGGGAGGCTGAGACAGGAGGATCGCAGGTTTGCAACCAGCCTCAGCAACTTAGGCCCTCTACAACTTAATGAGACCTTGTTTCAAAATAAAGAATAAAAAATAGGGCTGGGAGTGTAGCTCGGAGATAAAATGCACCTGGGTTCAATCCCCAGTATCGCAAAAAAGAAACACTAAAATAATTTGCAAATTATGAAAAAGATCAAAGTACAGTTTGGGAAACTAACGTGTACTAGCTAATGAATGCCTAGGTATGTCTCTAAATAAGCAAGGCCTAGCTGGGCGCACACCTATAATCCTAGTACTTGGGAGGCTGAGACAGGAGGATGTCAGGTTCGAGGCCAGCATTAACAACTTAATGAGACCCTGTTTCAAAAAGAAAAAAGGGGATAGGGGTATAGCTCAGAGGTAGAATGCCCCCAGGTTCAATCCCTGGTACAAAAGAAAAAGAAAGAAAGAAAAAAAGCAATGCTTTCTCCTCTGTTTATCTCTATTCCATGCCAGGACGTAAGATCCTGATTCATTTCACATAACAAAATTATTGGAGGAAGTATTGGTTTACCATTTTTGTTTCATTGCCTTACAAAAATCACTATGGTATTACTACCTGGTAGGGAGAGAAAATGGCATTTGATATACCAAATCAGAAAATTTTGTTTCATTCACTTGGCCTTCTTTTTTTTCTTTTTGCAGTATTGGGGTTGGACCCAGGGCCTTGTACATGCACTAACACTGAGCAGCATCCCATCCCCCCTTTTTTGAGACAGGGTCTCACTAAGTTGCCCAGCTGGCCTTGAACTTGTGCTCCTTCTGCCTCAGCCTCCTGAGTAGATGGGGAGCATTCTTTCATTCAACCAATATGCTCTGAACACCTATTCTGCACTAGTTCTAAGTAAAGGAAATACAGCCATGAATAAAGCTGCCTTCCTCAACCTGAGAGTCTCACGGGGAGGCAAGACCCTTCCCCCACCAAATAGTAATAATATTAGAAGCTGTGGAAGTGATCAATGATGTGAAGAAAAAGAAGGCAGAGTAAGGGCCCTGGCAGCCAAGCCGAGCTCGGGGCAGAGTGAGGGAACCACTGTTACCTGGATCTAGGATTTGGGAGAAGCAACAAAACCCAAACAGATAATCTTAACAAGATACCCTTTCTCAACATAACAACACCATGCAAATTTTCTTTATCATAATTTCACCCAAGAAAAATAGGGAATAAATGATTCCTTGTCAAAAATAAGTCAAGGGCTCTCAATACCAGTGGCAAAACAACCTAAAGAAATGCAAATTCTACCACAGGCAGTGGGTGTCCTGCAAACAGGCGACAGCGTCACATACTAAAATGGCAAGTGTGGCAGAAACTACTTGTCCAATATCTGATTTCCCTTCTTCCTTTGTAACAAAGCCCTGATTTTTACCTGTGATATTAAATGATCCAAGGCCTCCTGGCACCAAGACTACATTTCCCACCCTGCCTTGCAGTGTGGCTGCTGACTTCCAAACTACATCACGTACAAGAAAGTAAACTCCTCTATTATTTAAGACGCTGTTACCTGAGGTTTCTATCCTACGAACCCTAACCTAATCCTCGCTGCCACAGAGGAAAGCTGGCCACCGACGGCCCAGGCCCCACACCAGGCCTGCGGTGTGTGGTCCAGCCTCCTCGCCCCGCTGAGGGGCTGCTGCTTCTCCCCTCTCGAGATGGTACCGGGGAAGGCTGTTGGCAGAAAGGACTAGATCACATGGAAGAGCAGCAAGGGGAAGTCTGTAGGTACTTGTTTATCAGCTGCCCCCAAATGCCACTGAAGGAGTCTCAGAACACTGGCCTAGAAAGACCCTGAAGATCACCTTGTCCTATTGCTTTATCAGGTCTATAAGGCAACTGTGACCCCAGAGATGCCGAAGGAGGGGCCAAGGTCAAAGAACCTGTCAGGACAGAGCAAAACCAGAGCCAGGTCTCCAGACATCCCCAGCCTGACAACGTCAACAGAGCTAAAGAAACAGCCACAGCACAAGTCGCAGCTCGCGTCCTCAGTACAAACACATGGTGAGGGACACAGGCCAGGAGCATCCACACTGGAGGGAAATGTGAACCCGCAAGACTTCAGTAGAAACACGTGGTGAGGGACAGAGAGGCCAGGGAGCATTTACAATAAAGGGAAATGGGAATCTTCCCCACTGAAAACTTAGCCACAAGAAAAGGCCGGGCCCATTTCCGCTACAACTAAGAGATGCTAACAGGTCCCCGGGGTCTGAGAGCAGAGGAAAGCGAGCGAGGGCTGGGCGGGCATTACCTCATCCTCACTGCTGTCTGCAGGAAGGCAGACGTGCGTGATGTTCAGACCGGCCTGAAAGGGAACACAAGGTTGTCTGTCACCAAGAGAGCATACGCTGTTAGGAATCATAACGAAGTTCTAAACGCCAGCAGTCCTCACCTCCTCCGCCAAGTTCTGGTTTATTTCCTGCATCAGGTTGTCATCTCCCGCCTAGGAGAGGAGGAAGAGGGAGAACATAATGACATGACAATATCTTGAAAAGGCATGAAATATAACACGGGGACTAATTTTTGTGATTACAACTTATCTAATTACAAAGACAACCTGGAAAATGCAGATAAACAAGCTTATTAATTATAAAGAAAGAGACTAATAGCTGGTATTTATGAGCATACTAATTTCTTAGACTTTCAAATGCTGTAATTTTTATTTATTCATTCATTCATTCATTTATTTATTCGTTTATTTATTTTGTGGTACTGGAGATTGAACCCAAGGGCATTCTACCTCTGGGCTACACCCCCAGCCCTATTTTTTTTATTCTTTATTTTGAAACAGGGTCTCACTAAGTTGCGGAGGGCCTCACTAAGTAGCTGAGGCTGGCCGAGAATCCGGATCCTCCTGTCTCAGCCTCCCAAGCACTGGGATTACAAGCATGCGCCACCACGCCCAGCTTCAAATGATGTAATTTTTTAAAAAAATAATAACCGATATAAGGAATATAAGAAAGACATGGTCACATAGCCGACGTCCTTCTTTTCACGAGGACACCACAGACAGGAGTTTAAATGGTTTGCGCTTAGGTGGAAAGCCAGAGTAAACGGATTCCCAGGAGGCCCAAGCTCCCAACCCAGTTTCCCTGCTCTAACTCGCCTTTCTTTGTGAGGGGATCGTGGATTGGATCCCACAGAATGTCAGTAACTTGACTATGGCTCTGAATCTGGAGGGAGATGGCACTGGTGGAGAGGAAGGCTGCCATTTGGATGCACCAGAGGATTGCCGAACACCACACAGCCGTCCAGCTGCAGGGCTATGTCTGCCTCCAGGCTTGGCTCGCCTTGTCATTTCCTGCACCTGCCATCCCAGAAGGATGCCAACAGCCATGGCAAACATGCCAACATGGCTTGGCACTAAAGGGCTGCAGCCAGAGAGCGCAGGCGGAATGCAAAACCCTTTAGCAGGTAATGACTTTTGGCATGCCAAGCTTACAGCAGGCTTTAAAAGATAGAGTAAAAAGATTACCAAACACCCACATGCCATTTGGCATCTGTCTTCCTTGGATACAAAGGGGAGCTTTGCCTCCCATCACCTTCAGATCACACTTGATTAGCATTTAGAAGCACACATGGGCTACACTATATCCTGTGTCATGCGATTTACGTGGGGCAGTATCTGACCCATAAAGGTGCAGAAGCAAAGGACCAAATAAAGACAACGCTTCCAATGGAGCCCGCTCTTCCTCAACAAGAAAAGCAGCTGGTCTTTGGTTCACAATTTATTTTCTAAATTGAAAGGTATCCTGAAACATAAGGACTGCACAGTCTCGGCTTACCTGAATAATAGCAAGAACCGGCTGAAAGGTAGGGTTTTTTTCTTGCAATAAACTCAGAACTTCTTTTGAATTCTGAATGACTTCTCTACATGGAGGAAGAAAAACAACATAGTCATTTCTTTGTTCATGAGTAGAAAGGATGGATACGACACATTTTCTTACACAGTTCATTACTATAAGTGAAAATAACCAGACAACAGGAGGAGGAACTTGGAGGATAGAGTGTGACAAAGAGAGGCAGGACAAAAGTGACATCAAGAAATACACGTGTAGCCAGGCGTGGTGGCGCACGCCTGTAATCCCAGTACTTGGGAGGCTGAGACAGGAGGATCACAGGTTGGAGGACAGCCTCAGCAACCTAGCGAGACCCTGCTTCAAAACAACAACAACAAAAAAGGGTTAGGGGTATAGCTCAGAGGTAGAATGCCGCTAGGATCAATCCCCAGTTCCAAGAAAAAAAAAAAAAGAAATACTAATGCAGTGTAAAATGTGAATTTGATTTTAAAAATATGCAGAGGGAAACAAGCTAGACATTAACAGTAATTTTCTAGAGGTGAATTTTTCTCTTGCATTTTTCACGTTTTCTATAATAAGAAATTTGGGTTTCTATTTTAAATAACTTCATTTCTGCCAGGTGTGGTGGCACACACCTGTAATTCCAGCTACTTGGGAAGCTGAGGCAAGAGGATCACAGGTCTGAAGCCAGCCTGGGCAATGTAGCAAGACCTTGTCTCAAAATCAAAAACTAAATTAAAAAAGAGCTGGGGGTATAGCTCAGTGGTAGAGCACTTGCCTATGTGTGTGAGGTCCTGGGTTCAATCCCCAATACCCAACAAACAAAAACCATCCCTCCACCATACTTCCGTCCTCCCCAAAAGAAATGAATTTGGGGTCATGGGGAAAGAAAGCAATCGTGGGTGGGGAGATGATGGCGAAGTCAAGGGGTGAGAGGAGGGGCCTTGCTGTGGGACCAGAAGTGGTGCATTAGGCTAAATTCCAGGTCCCAGGGTTCAAATGAGGAGTGTGAAGCAAGGAGGGAAGGTTAGTTGCAATGGGACACAGAGGAATTTGCAGCTCCAAAGGCCTTCTCAGGAGGAGAGCTGCTCCCCGCTCAGGGCAGCCTGGTCTGCCATGTCCACCTCCCACACCCCACAGGGGCCACCTCCCCTTCACAGCCCTGAGGGTGAGAGGTGCCGGCCTGGGTGGCACCTGCATAAATATGGTAGGAGCCAGGTTCTCTTTGTGGAGCCTTCGGGAGGGGTGACTTCAGTGGCTACCTCCACCATAATCGTCCCTGTGGGATGTTCTCACTAGCACATCAACAATGAGAGGAGCCATTTCCCCCCTTCCTCAATAGACCGAAAGCACTCCCAAGGCAATGTTAAGACCATCGTTTTAGAACCCAGGGCCTCATATAGGCTAGGCTGTGGGAAACTGTTCTAAGTCTAAAGAATAGTGGCTTAAGGATTTATAGCTTCTCGCTTGCTTTGGCAGAAGAGTGCCTCTCTTGAGGGAACGGAAGACAGTGACCGCGATGCCCCTTTGCTATCTAAGCTGCGTCCTTCTGTTTTACTGCACCTTTTGCTGGCTTTGCTTAAGGGTGGAAGACCGCCCCAAGGAGGGAGCTGGAGACGGCAACCTCTGTGCTCCTGGAAAACTGCCAGATCACAACTTATCTTTTAAAGCATTCCTAACCCAGTGCTCTACTCCTTAGCCAGAGACAGTTAATGATTTGATGACCCAGCCTTAACTCTGTAAACCTGTAATAAAGGGAAGAGCTGAGCTTTGCTCGGGGAGTTTAGCTCTCTCGCCTTCTCCCCTCTTACTTCTTCGAGACCAGAAATAAAGTCACAAGAGCATTTTTTTTTTCACGTCATCCCGTGCCCTGCTGGTACTGAGCCGGGCACTAGGCAAGCACTGTACCACT
The DNA here is from genome assembly GCA_004027185.1 of Glis glis. Classification (NCBI taxonomy): domain Eukaryota; kingdom Metazoa; phylum Chordata; class Mammalia; order Rodentia; family Gliridae; genus Glis; species Glis glis. The sequence goes on along the minus strand of PVJS01050562.1, from coordinate 4,480 downwards.
GAGCTACATCCCCAGTCCCAGACCATATTTTGGGGGGGGGTTATTTGAACACAGGGACATTCTACCTTCGGGCTACACCCCCAGCCCTATTTTAGATTTTATTCAAAAACAGGGTCTGAGTTGGGCGTGGTGGTGCACTCTTGTTATCCCAGTACTTGGGAGGCTGAGACTGGAGGATCACAGGTTCACGGCCAGCCTCAGCTACTCAGTGAGGCCCTCTGCAACTTAGTGAGACCCTGTTTCAAAATAAAGAATAAAAATTAGGGTTGGGGTGTAGCTCAAAGGTAGAATGCCCCCGAGTTCAATCCCCAGTACCAACCGCAAAACAAAACAAAAAAAAAAGAAAAGAAAAAACAGATCTGGGTAAGTTACTGAGGCTGGCTTCAAACCCACAATCCTTCTGTCTCAGCCTCTCAAGTACTGGGATTACAGGCATGCACAACCACACCTGGCTCCTACTTTATTTTTTATTTTGAAACAGGGTCTAAGTTACTGAGCACCTCACTACGTTGCTGAGCCTGGCTGAGAACCTGTGTTCCTCCTGTCGCCGCCTCCCGAGGGATTACAGGTGTGCACCACCATGACAGGCTCCAGACCATCTCTAAGTATTATTTTCAGTTTCTAGCAGGTTCTTATATGCACCTATATATAAGAAACTTTCAGAAACTGCCAGGGAAAGAAGTTCCAGCCAGGCCCCATCAGCAGTAAGTCTCTGAGAGCAAACTACCTCCCAGTTTTCAGAGAGGTGGTTAAAAACTTTAACCAGAGGGCGCTGCAGTGCTCCTCCCCCAGCTGGGGGACCAGGGGAGCAAGGGGAGCCGGCGATCAGGACAGGCTCATATGCTTCAAAACTCACGGCCAGGATCAGACTTTCCTGTCACCTAGGTTAGAAACAGGTAGATTCAGTGAGCAGCCAACTGCATACAACCTGTGAGCACTATTTGTTTTGGCTTTAACACTTGGGATAAAGCAACTTAATTTCCAGCGAAGCAACTGTATTATTGTGTGGAATAAATGAGACCATATGGGAGAGTTTATAAATCGCCATGTAAATAGGCACTGAAATCCATCTGTCCAGCGATGGGTGGCTGAGGTCCACAGGTGTGCTGTCTCCCAGTCTGGCAGGGCTACTAATTTGGTTCTTTATCTTGGTTAGTGTGGGAGGGCACCAGAGTGCGGGTTCCAAGCGGTTCTTAGCATGAAGATCACCTGGGAAGCTTGGTAAAAACAAAGGCTTCTCCGTCTCCCGGCACAAAGTCTGATTCAAGACGCTGGGGTGAGGCCCAGAATGTGTCTTCTGACTGGGTGTCCAGATATTTCTGGAACACCACAGAGGAAACGCAGCCAGGTGTGGCGCTCGGCCCTTTAACTTACTTGGTTTCTGTGGACCTGGCTTCCTCATCAGTAAAACTGGTGTACTCTAGTGGTTTGTTACCTTTTCCTTATATTTGAACATTTTTCTTTCTGTGCCCCAAACTACCCTTAAACACTGAACACACTCACACCAATAGCAACGATTTCCCCAGAAACATCTAGTCTTGCCCACACTCAACACACTGAAAGGAACACTTCAATCGAAAAGTCAGCGATAGGTGAAAAGCAGTCAGGCTTTTAAAACAGGTGGCAGTAAGCTGGGCACAGTGGTGCACGCCTGTAATCCCAGTACTTGGGAGGCTGAGACAGGAGGATCACAGGTTTGAGACCAGCCTCAGCAGAGTAGTGAAACCTTCATCAATTTAGTGAGATTCTGTTTCAAAAAAATACAAAGGTCTAGAGGTATAGCTAAGAGGTAGAATGGCCTTGGGTTCAATCCCCAGTAATCCCCCTAAAAAAAGGTAGTGGTAGGAAGTAGAAATATGGGTGGAGCCAGATGTGGTGGTACAGGCCTATAACCCCAGTACTTGGGAGGCTGAGACAGGAGGATCTCAGGTTTGAGGCCAGCCCACAGTAACTTAGTGAGACCCTGTTTCAAAATAAAAATAAAATAGGACTGGGGTGAAGCTCAGAGGCACAGCACCCCTAGGTTCAAACCCAGTACCAAAATAAGAAAGAAAGGAACGAAGGAAGAAAATATGGGTGGGTTGGGTGAGTAAAGGGGACTCAAGGCTCAACATTGTAACTAACCAAGTTAATAAAACAAAATTGGCTCCTGTCCCTGCCTGTCATTGTGTACTGTTTTACTCTTTGGGGGTTTTCATTGTTCCTACAGTAATGAGCACAGCAAGCAAGAGTCACCAGGCTCAATAAATTTGAGAAGTAGCATAAATGTTTCTAATCAGATTTTCATGCTCTGGCTCAATAAATCTAAAAAGTAACATTACTGTTTCTAAAAAAAAAAAAGCTCTGGGGGAGAAAAATGGCCTTGTTAATATCATTCTGACTGGGGATGGTGGGGGAGAAGATGAGCCTAGTTGGGCTGTTATGTATAGCTAAAACTCAGAATTCTGTTACTAAGGATAATTTAATAGTATTATAAGGCGCCATCACCAGCTTCATTATTGTTTTTGTGGCTGTTACCCGGGATCTATCTACTATCACCATCACCAGCAGCTTACCCTCTGGCTGGCTGTGCAATAGGTGAGCTGGCTGGGCACACAGCTGCCTCCACCTCCCTTGTGGCCAGCTGTGGCCATTCCTAAGAGTTTGGGAGGAAGCGACTGGTCATGTTATTGAAAACTACCAATGTTAGTATATCTCTCAATGCTGAGCGTATTTATTAGCAATATTCTACATTTCAACTTCTTAACGCTTTGCAAGGCAGATAAATACAGAGAATACTTCCAAAGCGGGCAGTCTCCTACAAAGACAACCACTGGTGTTCTGAGAAATAGTCCAGGGTCAAAGCAGTAGAGAGTTTAGGAACCACCAGCAATTTGTAGATACAATAGATATTATAGTAACAGTAATAATAACAAAGTTGCTGCCACTAGTACTTCCTGTGAATAGTGCTTCCAAGTTCCTCTTGTTTCTTTTTGGGTTTTTTTTCTTTTTTTTTTTTCTGGTGGTGCTGGGGATTGAACTCAGGGGCATTCTACCTCTGAGCTACACCCCCAACCCTATGTTAGTGTTGATTTTGAAACAGGGTCTCACTAAGTTGCAGAGAGCCTCACTAAGTCACTGAGACTGGTCACAAACCTGCAATCCTGTTTTAGCCTCTCAAGTACTGGGATTGCAAGTGTGTGCTCCTCTTCTTTAATAAGAGAATTCCAAGTGTTGACTGCACATTGCCACCCAGCTAGAAAGCACATTTCCCAGTCTCACGTGCAAGGAGATTGTTGGGGGTATAATGGGGCAAAGAAAACATGGCCCGACAGCAGGGAACAGGCTTTATTTAGGAACAAAACCTGGAAGGAGGCATCTGACTAGGAGAGAGCCCACGAGAGTCTGAAAGCCACCTTACAGGCTAGGGGTTTTTTATGGGGCAAGGAAGGAGTGTGTGTACAGGAGTAGTCATGTAAGCCGCTGGTTGCTTAGTGGTCAGGTCATCTCAGGGCAGGGCAATGGTCAAGGGGGCATTTCTCTTTCTTTGTTCGTTTTTGGTCCTCTGGCATGACCTCATGGCCAGACTTTACAGTGCCCACGGGGATTATGTGACTTCCTTCTGGACAACAGGAGGAGGCGAGGAGTATGTGGGTAAGAGGACCATGCACTCGCAATCTGGCCTCACCACCTCCCAGTTGGAGCAGGGCATTCTCTCTGGACTTCAATTCTGCCAAATGCTGGCCCCTGGGTGGTGAGCCCACAGCCACGGTCTTTTACCAGAGCTGGAGCAGAGTCGCCATCACAGGCAACATCCTGCCTTCCCTGGACTCTCCTCTGGACGATAAAGCCCACAGTACTTTGGGTGCTGGTATGGTTCGAATGTGTCCCCCAAAGTCCAGGTGTTGCAAACGCAGCGGCACTGAGAGGTGGGACCTTTAAGAGGTGATTGGGTCATCAGTGGAATGAGGCTGTTATTGTGGGAACGGGTTCCTGATGAAAAGCTTGACTTGGCACCCCCATCTCTCTTGCCCTTCTGCCTTCAGCCATATTATGATACAGTAAGGAGACCCTTGCCAGGTGTCGGCACCTTGATATTAGATTTTCAAGTCTCCAGAACTAGGAGAAAGAAATTTCTATTGTTTATAATCTACCCAGCCTGTGGTGTTCTACTATAGCAGCACAAAACGGACTAAGATAGGCATCTATTAAAGTAGCCTGGTACATTTCCTACTTTATGCATGAGCGTAATGACGGCTTACATAGGATGATCTTACTTACTGCATTCCATTGAATCTAAGACAAGGAAAGACACACCACTGTTTTATGAACCACTAAGGAGAAAAAAATGCTACCAGTTAAACTATGACACAATTTTTCCTTAACATGCTAGGCAAGTGCTCTACTGCTGAGCTACATCTCCATGTATATCTCCAATTTATGTCTATATAGACATAGAATTTGGGGGGGGGATCATAAGTTACTCATTTAAATACATAAA
>PVJS01050561.1:0-14275 GCA_004027185.1 Glis glis | reverse complement strand
GTGTGTGTGTGTGTGTGTGTGTGTGTGTGTGTGTTGCTGAGGATGGAACGCAGGGACATTCTATCTATGGGATACATACCCAGCCCTATTTTATTTAGTTTGAAACAGGGTCTCACTAAGTTGTTGAGGGCCTTGATACATTGCTAAGGCTGGCCTCAAACCTGCAGTCCTCCTATCTCAGCCTCCCAAGTACTGGGATTACAGGCATTTACCACCACACCCAGTTTAAAGCAGCATTTTTATAAATAGCCAAAAGCTAGGTACAAAATAAATGCCATTGAGAATAGAGTGGATAAATTACAGTACAGCATGCATGGAACTCTATACAATATATATGAATGAACAAACTAAAACAGTGTCACAACATTGGGTAAAAGAAGACAGACAAGGCCAGGCTTGGTGGCACATGCCTATAATCCCAGTACTTGGGAGGCTGAGACAGGAGGATTGTGGGTTCTAGGCCAACCTCAGCAACTCAGTGACTCAGCAACCTAGTGAGACCCTGTTTCAAAACCAAAAACCAGGCTGGGAGTGTAGCTCGGAGGCAGAATGCCCCTGGGTTCAATCCCTAGTACAACAACAACAAAAGGCAGACAAAAGAACACACATTCTATAATTATATAAACGTCAAGATCAGGAAAAATTAATCAATTACGTTAAAAGTTGGGATTGTAGTTGCTCTTAAGGGGACTACCTCTTGGATTCTGGTAATATTCTTGATCTAAGTGCTAGTTACACAAGTGTATACATTTGGTGAAGATTCACCAAGCCTAACACTCGTGATTTGTGCATTTTTCTGTGTATACATTATACTTTGGTAACACCAGTAACATCCAGGGTCCCTATCTTCCTTCCACCTAACAGAGATCACATGGGAGCCCTCCTTAAATAGCTGAGCTCACATGACTACTCACTTGACTAGCATGCATATAAACTGAGAATAAAACTGTCCCTCCCCTCACCTCTTTGTCTCCTTCTAGAGCTCAAAAGGGAGTCAGAGAAACACCTCCCAACCCAGAAACTCTCTACTTAGATCCAGCAGGACTAGAGTCATTGTTCCCTTTATTCCTGTTGATGTCAGGGTCCACAGAAAGCTGGACTCCCAGGCTACACTCGCCTCCTGCACAGAAATCCTCATAACTCTTTACACATACTCTATCTTGATCCTATCTACTATCCCATCCTAATTCTAAAAGGAAGAAATCCCTCCACGGTGCCCTCTGGAATTGACAGGCTAGTACCAGCAAAATCTTGTCTTTACTAGGTCTCCAAATATTGTTTTCAGTGTTTCTCTGCATGCAACTTCCTTAAAGAGTGACTGCTTCTCCTCACATGACACTGAAAGAAACCACTGGGCCCACATGTAAAGTAGATGTCCTCCTCTCTCCATATTACCCATCCACATCATTCTCCTCCTCTCCCCTCGAACTATCCACCCAACACTGCTTTGAAATTTATGTTATTAATGAATCCACCCCCTCTCCCCTTTCCTGCTCCATCCCTTCCCTTCATTTTCAGATGATCTAAGCTCCTAGCTCACTATTACCCTTTCAATCTACTCCTACTTCAATTCTTGGTGATTTTTTCCCCTACACCCTGGACTCTGAATTCTTCGAACTCTCCTCCAACAAACTGTCTTCCTCCTTGCCTCAGGTATACAATCTTAGGATCACAACCTTGGCAAGCTGTTCTCAAACAGCTTGAGCCCCCACTAAGTTGCTGCGGTTGGCCTCAAACCTGTGATCCTCCTGCCTCAGTCTCCCAAGTACTAGGATTATAGATGTGCACCACCATACCCAATCACTTTATACTTTTAAATATTGAGCTAACCTGAATAAACACCTAATGGCCAAAGCTGAAATAATTTGAACAAAATAACTAATAAAGTATTGAAATATAATCCAAAGAATGAAATTAACATACACAAGGCCATAGTAATAAAAATAAATGATTAAATAAATAAGAAACAAACCTTCCTTACAGAAGAGGTCTCACTAATAAATGTAGATCCTCTCCTCTCCAGGAGGCAGAGCTTAGTACCTGTCTCCCCACGAAGGGTAGAATAGACATAGTAATTCACTTCCAAAGAAGAGTATGGAAAGGGGGAAATAGTAATGGTGTAGTGGAGAAAACTGGCCAACATTGCCTTAACCAAGGTAAACACCAGCCATGATGTCATGTGAATATCATATATGATGTGATACCATGAGAAGGGCACCTTATCTGTATGATATTCTTTCCCAAAACCCACAAACCCAATATAATAATGTGGAAAACACTAGAAGAAACTCAGTGTGAGGGATGTTCTACAAAATATGTGACCAGTACTCTTCAACACTAATAAGGTCATGAACAAGAAAGACTGAGAAACTCTCACGAACCAAAGGAGACTGAAAGGAAAACTAAATGCAATACGGTATCCTGGACTGAATCCTGGAACAGAAAAAAGACAATAATGAAAAAGCTAGTGAGACCCTAATAAAGCCTGGAATTTAAGTAAGAGTCACACTATAGTAATGACAATGTATAATGGTATATATGTGTGTGTGTGTGTGTGTGTGTGTGTGTGTGTGTGTGTGTATGTGTTACCGGGAATGGAACCCAAGGGTCTTCTACCTCCAGAATACACCCCCCAGCCCTATTTAATATTTTATTTGGAAACAGGGTCTCACTAAGTTGCTGAGAGCCTCACTAAGTTGCTGAGGCTGGCTTCGAACCTGTGATCCTCCTGTCTCAGCCTCTCAAGTACTATAATGGTATTTTAAGATGACAACATTAGGGGAAAGAAATGAGGTATAGAATATATTTCCTGTACTATCTTTGTAACTTTTCTATTAAGTCTAAAATTGTTTGAAATAAAAATTACTTAAAAATTACTGAAATTCCCAAAGAACTTTTTATTTATATAGGTTAATATCTAGTAATGTTTACTATGCCATACAATTATAAGAATTGAATATTTTAAATGGCACCCATATAGTTTTAAATGACCAAGTCAAGCCAGTTCCTGGAGGATATTATATTAAGTGAAATAATCTAGGCACAGAAAGACAAATACTGCATGATCTCATTTGTATGTGGAATAAAAAAAAAAGTCAAACTCACAAAAGCAGAAACAAAGAGTAGATGGTGGTTGCCAGGGATTCGGGAAGAGATGTTGTTAGACAGGATAAATCTGTTCTGGAGATCTAATGTAAGTGAAAATTGTCAAAAGAGTAAATCTTCGAAGTTCTCCCACACCACACACAAAACGGTAAGTATGTGAGGTGATGGATATGTTAATTGGCTTGATTTAAACATTTCCCAATTATACATATATCAAGACCTTATGTTGTATATCATAAATATGTGCCAATTATTCGTTAATTATGCCTTAATAAATATGAAAAATAATAGGAAGACAAAGTAGATAACTATTAAAATGGCATTTGAAAAATTAATGCATTATGTGGGAAAGAGTACAATGTATTTCTATAAAGGGTAGGATAAGTATGTAAAGAAATAGATAAGAAAAGCCAGTAGTGTTTGCTTGTTGACTGATGCTTTTCTTTGTCCTAACCACATATCATAACAGTACATTTAAAAAAAAATCTTTCCATTTGCCCTGGGCTTCAGGATGAGTAACACTTATGATTAAGGTATCACTAAAGACTTAGTAGGGCAAAAAGTAAAATGACCACAAAATAGAAACATGATTTTAAAACTATTCTCTCTACCAGCAGGCAGCAAGGCTTTCTATAGTTACTAACCTACCCCTACTTTTCAGACCTAATATATAACTTATTAATATTATGACAAAGTCTCGATTATGTAACTTCATTGGTTTCATAAAGCTTATTAGATACACCAAATAATATTCAAAATATATTCTCATATTTTAAAATATTTTTATTCTTCTCAAAGGTAAAAGGAACAAAATTAAAATTGAAGTTTCCTGCTGATTAATTAAACTTCCCATTTTTCTCATCTGGGGCAGAATATTTAAAATTATATTAGAAAGCTTATTAAAATTAGCCTGGCATTGTGGCGCACGCTTGTAATCCCAGTACTTGGGAGGCTGAGACCAGAGAATCCGGGTTTGTGGCCAGCCTCAGCTATTTAGTGAGGCCCTCTGCAACTTAGTGAGACCCTGTTTCAAAATAAAGAATAAAAAATAGGGCTGGGGGTGGAGCTCAGAGGTAAAATGCCCCTGGGTTCAATCCCCAGTATTGCAAAAAAAAAAGCTTACTAAAATTGTATTTAGTATTTCACAAGCAGAATTAGTCTGTACAAAATTATTTTTTGTATTTTTCAATGTACAATAAAACTTTCCTAAATCTAGCATCTTATTCTCCAGTTTCCACACTATATTCTTATCTTAACCCTGATAAAGATTACCAAATTTCATTTTTTAAGTGTCATCAGAGACATATAATAATTATTTTATTATTACCCAATTGAGGAATATAAAAATAATGAACTAGAAAGATCAAAAATGTCTTATTACTACTATTATTTCACATCAACTCCTTCATTATGAGGTATTAACTATAAACAAAAAATTATATCCATTTACCTTATATATCATTATCAAAACCAAGTTTCTACAAATTTATAGAACAACCCAGTTTCCACACATGGCTTATGACACATCATGAAGTTTTAAACTTCCATCCAATGCAAGTAGTTTAATTAAGTGTCATCAGAAGATTATCAAAATTCTTAGGTAAAGTTCAGGAGAACAAAGTTAGAAGGAAAAATTCAAAGTGTGTTACAAAAAAAATTGATATAATCTTAGGACTTTTACTGTTTAGAAACTAACTGATCATCAACTGAAGAGTCCTGTGAAGGAGCGGGGGAGCTGTGCTGTTTCTTAAAAAGATGGACTGCCGACTGCCTCACTGCCTACCTGCATCCTCAAAGGGAGAGGAATATAATTTAAAGGGCCAGTAAGAGAGGTGTGGGAAGACTTTCCGAAAGCCCATTAAATAGGTTTATTTTCCCCATGAATCACAAAACAAGTGCCTGGTTATCACGAATCAAGTATAGATTTTTTATTCAAGGAATCACTTTTTAACTAAAGCATCTTTTGCATAACTTATAAACAAATAAGATCATGTTTGGGTGTCAGTGTGTTGTGGCAGCAAGCCCAGTATGTTTCTGTTGGAAATGCTAGGAAAATAGATAGCAATCCCCCTTCTCATTTCCATCTTCCTATTCGCAAATCCTCTAGAACTTCAGAAGAATATTTTGTCCAGGAAAAGGATATCTGATTTGAACTCTAGTCGGAGAAGTTGGAAGTGTTTTTCAACAACCATGTTGATATCTGGACTGATTCTATAAGCTGCTTTGGCCAAATGAACACTGCAAACACAATACCAGGAAACCTCTGAGGCCAGGCCTTCAGGAGTTTGCAGCTTCCACCTTCATCAGTTGGAATTCCATCTCTCTTAGAATCCAGCTGACATACTGTATGAAGCCAAGCCACCATAGAAGGCTTCATGGCCAAGGACTGAGGCCCCTGCTGAGCTACTAGCTGAGAGCAACACCAAGCACTAGCCACGTGACTAAACCATCTTAGACCAGCCAAGTCAAACCTCCAGATGACTGCAGCTTCTGCTACAAACATGGTGAAAGCCAACCTCATATTTGTGAGTGATAATAAATAGTTGCTATCTGAAGACATTAAGTTTGAGAATGGTTTATTAGGCAGCAACAGATAACCAAAATACTATCTTAACCAAACATTTAGAACACGCTAGCTTTGCAAACACTAGCTTGATAAAAAATATGGTCCCTGCCAAACAGGAGTTAGGTTTTTCCCCGAAAACTTGTAATAAAACCCATTTAAGCCAGGTGTGGTGGCGCAACGCTTGTAATCCCAGTACTTGGGAGGCTGAGACAGGAGGATTGCAGGTTCGAGGACAGTCTCAGCAAGTAGTGAGACTCTCATCAACCTAGCGGGACCCTGTTTCCAAACAAAAATGAAATAGGGCTGGGGGTGTAGCTCAGAGGTAGAATGTCCCGGTACCACCAAAAAAAAAAAAAAAACATTTAGATAGGACATGCTCCCTGAATTGTCCAATAAAGTGATTACATTCTTCTAATGTATACTTTTTTTGCTTGATCCCTATTGTCAATAATGGCATTGTGAAACAGTTGGCTAGAATTCAGTTAAGAGAAGTCCATGGCCACAGAACAAAACAAAAATCACTAACAACAATCTTATCATAAATACTACTCTAAATCAATGGAGAAAATATATCATGATTGCCATTATAGTATATAAAAGCTTTTTATTCATTAAGTTTAAACAATCTAACTACACACACACACACACACACACACACACACACATATATATATATATATATATATATATATATGCCAGATCCCCAGAATTTTCCTGAAGTGTCATATGATTTTATTTAAATTTTCAGTTAAGAAAAGTTTCATCTTGATTTTTCTGCTTCACAGTATTAGATCTTTGAAGTTATTGATATAACTAATATAATAAACTTTTTAAAGGTCAATATAAGCCAGGCATGGTGGTACATACCTGTAATCCCAGTACTTGGGAGCTAAGACAGGAGGATCACAGGTTCAAGGCCAGCCTCAGCAATTTAGCAATACCCTCAGCAACTTAGTGAGACTCTGTTTCAAAATAAAAAGGGCAGCCGGGCGTGGTGGCGCACGCTTGTAATCCCAGTACTTGGGAGGCTGAGACGGGAGGATCCAGGTTCGCGGCCAGCCTCAGCTACTTAGTGAGGCCTCCACAACTTAGTGAGACCCCGTTTCAAAATAAAGAATAAAAATAGGGCTGGGGGTGTAGCCCAGAGGTAGAATGCCCCTGGTTCAATCCCCGGTACCGCAAAAAAAAAAAAATAAATAAATAAAATAAAAAGGGCCATAGGTGTAGCTCAGAGGTAGAATGCACCTGGGCTCAATCCCCAGTACCAAAAAACAAAACAAAACAAAATACAATAAGGAATTTAGGTTTAATAGAATATTCAAAAATCCTTATTATTGGAAACTCAGTATAAGATGGGCTGTTAAGAGAAAACATAAATTTTTCAAAGTTCTTTAATATTATGACTGATTTTTTAATCTGTCTAGGATTATGTAAAACTCAAGAAAATTAGGAAATAAACTAGAAGATTCTTAGTCTCTGCTTATCCCACATTCATATATAAAAATAAATTATTTAAAAGAAAGTTGAGTAAGATATGTAATATAAAAATATATAAATTTATTACACTGTTAGACATTTTCACAAGGTAGCACTTTAGTGTTACAGAAAGGGATATACATAAAGACCATAAAATCCATTTGTCCAATATCCATACCATCTCAAAGCATCAGATGAACATATAGATTGCTTTCATAATGTTGGTGTTTTCCAAAGGGATAACTTTTATAAATTTGATAGCAAAATACAGAGCATAATTCTATGTATAATGCACTTAAATTATTCCTAAATTTGGGGGCTTACAAACTCTTCCATTCCACAAAAGGGAGGGAGGAGACAGAAACCACAGAATTGGTAACTGTAATAATAAAATCACCAAAAACACACTTTTCACTCCATTAGGAAACCATGGGTCATAAAACCCATCACACACTATGATATAAGATAGACTGCTGAAAAACGTGCTGAACAGCTGAGGTCTGTGCTATTCTATATCAACAGGAAGTGCTCATTTCACCATCCTGGCTCCTCTTACCTAAAGGAAATCTAATTTGGCAATAAATTGCACATGATTTTAATCAAGGCTATTTGAAGGCTAGCTCAAAAGAATGGAGAAAATATTTGCAAAGAATCTTGCAGAAGGAAATTGGACCTAAAAGCTAGAAACTAGAACACAGATCCCTGTTTTCTGAAGGTAGCCAGTCTATTGTGACTTCTCTGCTTTTTTCAGTGCATTCGTTATTTGCTGAGCAGCTTCCTTACTTATCCTGCCTAATGGCTCATGATGGTTCTTCTAATCCTATCATGACCCTTCTATTTCAGGTCTCTGCAATGGTACAATGTCCTCTGCACCAAACTTGTGTTTCTCAATTTCCCAATGCTAAATTCTTCAAATAAGTCCCTGATTTTGCCAATTCCTTATTTTGAGCTTGACCACAACTGACTGGCCAGTTCAGAGACTGACTGTTCTTGGGACAGATGTCTTTCCTTGGGCCAACACTTGAGACCAAGAGTATAGATTCATGTAGATACAGGTTTATTAGAAGGAGCTTTGCATGGGCCAGGTGTGGTGGCCCATTGCCTGTAATCCTAGTACTTTGGAGGCTGGAACAGGAGGATTGCAGGTTCAAGGACAGCCTCAGAAAGTAGTGAAACTCTCATCAACCTAGTGAGACCCTGTTTTAAAATAAAATAGGGCTGGGACTGTAGCTCAGAGGTCGAATGCCCCTGAGTTCAATCCCAAGTATCGAAAAAAAAAAAAGGAGCTTTGCATGGGCAGAAATGGTAAACATATCTAGTATCTACTGTAAATATAATGACCCAAAAAAAAACTTAACAAACTATCAGGACACTACACTTCTATCAGGGAAACCCCAAATTTTATAACTTTCTTTAGCAATTAAGTCTCACAGAAAGAGCTCATATTAGCCTTGGAATCAGCAAAACACCAAGACCTTTTTCATAAAAACTGCTTCCAAATCAAGTCACTATTTCAATCAATTTTTAACATCTAAGTTACAGTGTAGTTTTGTTAAACTGATTCACATATAACAGACACATGAACATTTGTCCAGTGGATGAATAAATGAACAAACTTAGAAATCTTTGCTAGTTTGGGCCTGAATTCCATTCTGAGGCTCCCCCCCCCCCTTTCAGTATTGGGGATTGAAACCAGGACCTTGTGCCAGCTAGGCAAGTGCTCAACCACAACTAAAGCCCCAATCCTTTTTATTTTTTATTTACTTATTTTTTGAAACAGGGTCTTGCTAAATTGCCCATTTTTGAAACAGGGTCTTGCTAAATTGCCCAGACTGGTCTCAAACTTATAGTTCTGATCTCCTCAATGGATTAATCCATTGATGGATTCATAATTTGATGGCATTATTATGAGGTGGTAGAAACTGTAGGAGGTGTAGGACCTAATTGAAGGAAATAGGTCCTTGGGGGCATGCCCTTGGAGAGTAAACCTTGTTCCATGCCCCTCCCTCCCTCTCTCTATCTTTATCTCTATCTCTATCCCTGCTACCTGGCTGCTATGAGCTGAGCAGCTCTCCTCTGCCACACCCTTCCACCAGCATATCCTGCCTTACTACAGGCCCAGAAACAATGGAGCCAGCTGACCACAAACTGAAAGCTCTGAAACCATGAACCAAAATAAATCTTTCCTCCTTTAAGTTGTTTCTTCTTGGGTATTTTGGTCACAGCAATGAAAAGCTAACATAGTAGTTGACATCATGGTGTGCAATAAAAAAAGTCATTCAGAAAACAAGGAAATTTGTACCAGAGAAAAACTAAGAAATCAGAGCTAAAGACATGAAGCCATCCATATATAAGTAATTGTTAATTCAGTAACAATAAATGAATTTTCCCAAAGTGGACAAAGTCTAAGTATGGGGAGAGGGTGGGCAAACTAAGTAAATATCCATGACAAAAGCCCCATAACTTAATATGCGTAGTATGGGAAAGAGGTCTATGTTGAGGAAGGTTCCAGATAGAGCAATAAAATATAAATCTCTGAAACAGATAATAGAACTATCAAGGAGGAAAGCAGCAAGTGTGTATATAAGAATTAATTACCACAAAGAACCTGATTATATAGGAAGACAATGCAGAGAATGAAATAATTTCAATGGAATGAAATCATTAAAAGTCAGGTTTTCACTGGGATCTAATGGAGAAAAAAATAAAAACCATAATGTAGGCAATATATCTACAATTGTAAAGGTAAGAAGAAAAGAATATTTTTGTTTATTGTAAGTAAAGACAATACCATTAATGGTAAAATTTTCACATTTAACTTTCTCATCAACAAACTATGGTGTATATTATTTATAATAGGATGATCGGTACCTCCATTGCCTCCCTGCCCTTATGCCTATATTCCAACATGCAAATTATTATACATTAATCAACATTACTTAAGGAGAACATTATTTTATAAGAATGGTCAATGTGGTTCTTTGGATTCATGCATATTTTATGCCATTGGCTTTAATCAGAGAAAATGACTTTGAACTCAAAGTACTTTTCAGTTTCTTTTAAACTAACAACCTACTTTAAGCACTGCTTCATGTAGAAATCATATTTATGAATTTTAAAAGTATAATACAAAGTGATAGTATTGTAAGACTGCAAAGAAATGGCTTTTTATGTGCTAGAATATTCTTAATAATTCAAGAATGTAAATGTAAGCTGTCTTAAAAAATAAAGCCCTCTGGTCAAGAAACTTCCATTTTCTTGCCAGAGGATTTCTTATAAATATGACTAAAGAGCTGCCTTTCAATTTGTTAATCAAATAAACTGTAAAATACTTGGGAAGAGCCAGGCGTGGTGGTGCACGCTTGTAATCCCAGTACTTTGGGAGGCAGAGACCGGAAGGATCCGGGTTCGTGGCCAGCCTCAGCGCTCTCTCTCTCTCTCTCTCTCTCTCTCTCTCTCTCTCTCTCCTTAGTGAGGCCCTCCGCAACTTCGTGAGACCCAGTTTCAAAATAAAGTATAAAAAAATAAGGCCAGGGGCGTAGCGCGGAGGTAGAACGCCCCTGCGTTCAATCCCCGGTACCGCAAAAAAAAAAAAAAAACTTGGGAAGATTAAGGAAAAAATGTCATTTTAGAAAGGTGTGGTGATACAAGCCTGTCTGTAATCCCAGTATTTGGGAGGTTGAGATGGGAGAATCGCAAGTTGTAGGCCAGTGTGTTGTAACCTAGTGAGAACTGTTTCAAAATAAAAAGGGCTGGGGGTGTAGCTCAGTGGTAGAGCACCTCTGAGTTCAATCCCCAGCACTAAAAAAAAAAAAAAAGGAAGGAAGGAAGGAAACAAAAAATAACGATGTATAATATTAATTATTTTTAAAAATCATAAGTCCCTGGAAAAGAAAATATTAAGAACTTCACCACCAGTGTACATAATTTTAAAATTTATTTTTAAATTCCTATTTTTAAGTAAAAATTATATAACAATTTTAAAGTTGACAATTGTATTCATAATTACAGGCAAAGTTCAGTTTGGATATTATTAGCATAAATGCATATAATATCCAATAAATAGTTGTTGAGTAAAGGAATAGATTTCACCCTTCATAATGCTTGTCAAATTTACCATCTGCTCTCCATCTCCACAGCAACACCCTGAGCCTGGCTCCTATTGCCTCTGCATACACTGCTCATGCAGCCTTCTTGCTCCTAGTTTCCCCCCTTCTACAGTGCATGATGCATATTACTGCCTTACTAATCTTCCTGAAACACCACTTTTCTCCTGAACTTATTATAACATCAGAGCTATCCGATCTTACACATCAAACTCCCCCTACAATATGGCCTTAATTTATGTATTTAAATTTCATTTATCATATTCTCCAAAATATGCAAATTCACTCCAACCTCCACATGTTTACCATGCTTCTTTTCTCTGCTATGTCTTCTTTTTACTCGTCAGCTTTTTACAATCTACCCAAGAAAACCTCAGTGCTCATGCTGATGAGGAGTATGAATTGTCAAGGCAAACTGTAAGCAAAGAACTATGGCACTGCATCTGTGAGCCACACCACCACCATCTGATGGTTTTAAAGACTGATTGATTAATATAGATAACCTTGGTTTAGAAAATCTCTTACTAGAGCCAGGCACATTGGTGCACACCTGTAATCCCAGTACTTGGGAGGCTGAGACAGGAGGATCAGGAGTTCAAAGCCACCATGTGGTAACTTGGAGAGACCCTACCTCAAAATAAATAAATAGGGCTGGGGGTGTAGATCAGTGGTAGAATGTCCCTGAGTTCAATCCCTTGATAGAAAGAAAGAAAGAAAGAAAGAAAGAAAGAAAGAAAGAAAGAAAGAGAAAGAGAGAGAGAGAGAGAGAGAGAGAGGAAATCTCTTACTAGAGTTTTTATAAATTTTATAAGAGTCCATGAATTTATATATTTTATTAAATATAAAAATATCACAAATGAATTATTTCAACATTATATTGGGTAGAAATCTACAAGAGCAATTATTGACTGAAATAGGATTTTCCAAAATATTTGTGCCATCTTTTACAAAATATAATGGTAATATATATTAAATGATTCAAACATTGCTTTGGTAAATCAAACTCCATTTATAGCCCTAACAATGGACATGTAAATTATATGTGGACAGATTTTAAGAGATGTTATAAAAATTTTGAACTATAAAAATTATCTCAATAGCATTCATTGACATGATTATTATACAATGTTAAGTATCATAGTGTAGGAATGCTTTCTACATAGTCACTAGATCAGGACCTCAGGTTGACAAATGTTATCCATCCCCTGTCAAGCTCATACAATTGATTCAGAATATAGTCTGGCAAGGCCAGAGTGGGAACAAAGAAATAGAATAGGACTAAGCAAAACCAGAAATAGACTGGGAGATCATGTTAAGGGATAATGCATTCAACCTTTTTATATATGCAAAAATCAATACTGCTATATATTCAAATTGCAACATTAATAATTCAACAAGACCTTGAGTGCTCACTGAGTATAGTGCAAAGTATTTCTATTACTTTGCATTATTGGCAACAGAACAGTAAAATATGGTCTGTGTCCCTAAGGAGCATATAATCCAGATGGTGAAGGAAGAGAAGGGAATAGATGAGGAGAAAAATGAAGTAAGGTACTACCCTATACTTCTTAGAGGAATAATCAAAGTGCTTTTATCCTGATTATGAGAAATAAATAAAATCAGTAATGTAGATTTTATAACAAGGGTTCTGCTTACTATGCAACTACAAAATAACTGCAAAATTTAAATTGAAGGAAAAACCTAAAAAACTGTGAACACTTTGGTAGCACATTTATCTTCCATTTCTGCTAATATTTTTCTTTATTGAGGTATTTTTTAATTGCTACACTTGAACCTTTTTCACATAAAGAAATGTTTAACTTTCTCATTGGTGTTCTCACATTCTTCCAAAGAAAGCACTTAATTGTGCATTATTTCAAACTATTTTCTCTACTATGTAACAGCAGTTCTCAAAATTTTACTCTTGCCGGGCATGGTGGCCCACACCTGTAATCTCAGTACTTAGGAGGCTGAGAAAGGAGAATCTCAGGTTCAAAGCCAGCCTCAGCAACTTAGCGAGGCTCTCAGAAACTTAGCGAGACCCTGTTTCCAAATAAAAACTTAAAAAATAGTGCTAGGGGTATAGCTCAGAGGTAGAATGCCCCTAGATTCAATCCCCAGCACCACACAAAAAAAATTATTCTTAAAAATTATTGAGAACTACAAAAAATTTTTGCTTATGATAGTTATATACTTACTCATTTTTATCAGATTTGGAACTTTAATGGCAAAGTTTTAAATATTTATTCATTTAAAAATAACAGCCAGGTGAGGAGGCCCATGCTTGTAATCCCAGTACTTGGGAGGCTGAGACAGAAGGAACACAGGTTCATGGCCAGCCTCAGCTACTTAGTGAGGCCTCCGCAACATAGTGAGACCCTGTCTCAAAATAAAGAATAAAAAATAGGGCTGGGTGTGTAGCTCAGAGGTAGAATGCCCCTGGGTTCCATCCCCTGTTCTGCAAAAATAAATAAATAAAACAATGATAAATCTATTATACATCAACATAAATAACATGCTGGGGATGTGGGGAGGGGTGGGGAGGGGGAGGTATATCACTGGTATTGCCCACATACCAGTAACAAGGATGCTCCAAAAAATGTAAGGTGACAGAAGTTTAATTGCCAAAATTAGATCAAATTCTTACCTCCTCTTAAGTTGGCATTTTGTTTTTTGTTTTTTTTTTTTTCCTTTGCTTTATGACAAACACAATTTTGCCCCCTCTGGGACTGAGAATTTTATTCCACTCTTTAGTTCTGCCTTCAGAACTCTAGTAAACTGCCTCCAAATGATGAAAGAACAGTGTTTTACTTTTGTATATATTCAAAATTTTCTCTTTCTGCAAAGTATCTCAAAACACTATAAAAGAACTGACCAAGCCGGGCATGGTGGCGCAAGCTTGTAATCCCAGTACTTTGGGAGGCGGAGACCGGAGGATCCGGGTTCGCGGTCAACCTCAGTGTGCATGCGCACACGCGCGCGCGGTCTCTCTCTCTCTCTCTCTCTCTCTCTCTCTCTCTCT
>PVJS01050560.1:0-14274 GCA_004027185.1 Glis glis | reverse complement strand
GAGAGAGAGAGAGAGAGAGAGAGAGAGAGAGAGAGAGAGAGGGTTCCTGGGCCGACCGGGTGTCCTGGGAACGAATCTTCTTTTCCTTCCTCGGCTGAAGATCCTGGCCCAGAAGCAGTTCCTGCACCTCTTCCTCCATGGTGGGGAGGGTCCCGCGTTTCCAGATCCTTCTCCCTTGGCTGTCCCAGGCCAGGGTTCCTGGAGCCCTGCGTGGGGCGGACACCTCTGTGTGGTGTGGCCGGGGGCTGGGAGTTGGGGCGGGGTCTCTGGTTCTTGGATGTCGGTGGAGAGATGTGAATTTTTGAGTCTGGTTAGGAGGCTGGCTGAGGCTACTCAGCGTGTGTCTGGTGGGCTTTGTGTGCCCATGTGCGTGTGCGTGCGTGTGCACGTGTGAGCATGCGTGAGCGCCTGAGCACTGGGCAGGGCTTGGTCTGCAACATGGAGTCCACTCTGGATAAAAGGGAGCTGCTGGCTGCCTGTTCGGTGGTCGTCACTATGGGCCGCCTCTCCGCTGTGCCAAGTTGCCTGACTCTAAGAGCGATATGGGGTTCCCTCCTTCCACAGCAAATCCAGACCCGGGCACCCCACTCTGCTCCACAGTCCCCCCAGACCCACTACCCAGGGCTGGGGGACTGAGGCCACTGCCAGCTGAACAACGGGACATCAAGGGAGTGGAGCCCACGTCCCGAGGGAGGCAAGTAGAGAGGGACATCAGGAAGGCACGGGAAGTGCCAGGGCAGCGAGACGAAGGGACTGGGCAGGGAGCACCCGGGAAGTGAGAGGCAGGCGCGAGGCCCCAAAGTACCACGCAAGAAAGCACAGGAGAAGCCGGGCGTGGTGGCGCACGCTTGTAATCCCAGTACTTGGGAGGCTGAGACAAGAGGATCCGAGTTCGCGGCCAGCCTCAGCTACTTAGTGAGGCCCTCTGCAACTTAGTGAGACCCTGTTTCAAAATAAAGAATAAAAATAGGGCTGGGGGTGTAGCTTGGAGGTAAAATAATGCCCCTGGGTTCAATCCCTGGTACTGCAAAAAAAAAAAAAAAAAAAAAAGAAAGAAAGAAAGCACAGGAGAGAGGGAAGCCGGGCAGCTGCAGGACAGGGACGGCGAGAGGGGCCTGGGCCGTGGGGCGCTTCTCATCCCTCCAGGGCGGACTTAGGTTGTGATTTCCTTCCTCCCTTCCTTCTTTCCTTCCTTCGTTCCTTCCTTCCTTCCTTCCTTCCTGGTACTGGGGATTGAAGCCAGGGACAGTTTGCTTCTGAGCTACACCCCTAGTCCTTTTTATTTTTCATTTTTTGAAACAGGGTCTTGCTAGATTGCTGAGAGTCTCACTAAGTAGCTGAGGCTGGCTGCAAACCCGTGATCGTCCTGTCTCAGCCTCCCAGTACTGGGATTACAGACGTGCGCCACCACGCCCGGCTGAGTCTGTGGTTTCAACCCAGGCCTTCGATTCTTCTTCAGGAAAACAAACCCCGCTGACGCCTCTCACCCGCTGTCGCTTTCATTTCGCTTTTGTCTTTGGAAGAAAGAGAACCCAAGACTCCCGGGTGGCGTTTGGCGTGTCTGACTTTCCGTCTCTCCCCGCTGCCGTCTGTCTTCATTATTCTCTGCTCTGTGTGTCTTTGGCCCTGGCTACTGGCCCCGGCGCGGGCCAGTGACCTCTCCGACCTGACACATTGTCATCCGGAGCGCCTGGGTCTCTCGCCGCTGGCCACCTCGCCCTCCCCATCCCCCTTGGCCTGACGGATGGCTGCTCTGGCTCCTGCTCCTTCCAGCTGTCACGGAGGCTCAGCCCGCAGATTGACAGGGCCCATAAATCACCGTGGCAAGGCGGGGCTGGAAAGGGACAGGGCAAAGTGCTGACACAGCACCCCCTGGGAGCCACAGGGTCCTAGGGTTTGTGGTGACGGCCGGCTCGCTCCCTTCTTGGTGCAGTGACGCATCTTGGCGGCAGTGCCTGTGCCATGGAGGTGGGACGAGAAAGACAAGAAGAAATAGGTTGGATGTGAAGCAAGTGGGATTTGGGTTAGACTGGAGGAAGAACTTACTCTGATGAGGATTAACATCGGAGCGGGGAAACATGGGGAATGGTGAAAGCCCTTGGCAAGGAATTTATGAACTCTGGAAGGAGTCTGCTGGGTGGCTTAGATAGAGTGCTGCCTGGAGACAGGGGGATGGACTAAATGGTACATGCAACACAGAAGCCCTTGCTCTGTCTCAGGGGTCAGGATTACAAAGAAATTCTCAGCCGGTTTTGGATCCATGCAGTGTGGTATCAGCTCCCAGCCTCCTCTCTGCCCTGCGGTGTGAACTTGACCAAATCACTCAGCCTCGCTGGTCTGAATCTGTAAAATGGGGTCAGTGCTGCTCCACAGAGATGCCATGAGGCTGGAAGGACAAGGCTGTGCGCTGTGCTCAGCACGAGGAGAAACACGCGATCTTCCTGAGCCTCAGTATCCTTAGCTGTAAAATTGGGTGCCCAACCCCCACTCACACAACAACGGAGCCCCCACCACATGTAAGGCCGGTGCAGGCACCTGGATGCAGCAAGGCCAGACTCCTGTCCTTGTTCTCGGAGGAGAGAGAGGTGCTTTAAGAAAGCGCTGAAGAAGGACATTGCAGAGTGGTGGAAGGGAGCTGCTGTGTTAGACAAGGTGCGGGACAGGCTGCCCCGATACAATAGCATTTGCACAGACACTTCCGGAGGTGAAGGCCGAGCTGCACAGATGTGGGAAGGAGCGTGCGGCACTGGGAACCACAAGTGCAAAGGCGCTGAGGCAGGAGTGTGCTTGAAACAGCAAGGAGGTGCAGTTGGATTGGAGCAGGGGAGGGGAGGCTGGTAGGAGAGGCCGTGGAGGGAGGAGGAAACAGCAGCTCCTGGTAAGGGCTTCGTAGGTTTGAGCAGACAGCTGAACTCGCCTGCAGTGGGAGGCCATTTGGTTCCAACATTCTGGGTGGCGTGGGCTTCCCGCTGCACCTACCCGTTCAAGACCTGGAGACGAGCAAGCCCGAGGCACTACTGTCTGTTTCTGAACCATGGCGTGCAGCTATGACTTTCTAATATAAAAAGATTCTTTACTGCCACAAATGGAGAGGAGTTTAAGGCAAGCAACCTTGTCCCAACCTGGCAGCTTTATCTTGGTTTTGTAAATGGGGCAATGAAGCTCTGGGAGGTTCTGCGCTTGCTGGAGGCACACAGGCCATATGGCGTGGAGAAAAGGGATTTAGATGACCACTGCTTTATGAGCAGCTTTGTAAATGTGCATCTTCCAAAATCACAGAAGAGAGAATGAGAGAGAGTGAGAGTCCAATTCTACAATCGTAGGTCTTTCCCCAGAAGGCCATCGCCAGAGGTATGATGAATGCCGAGAAGGCGAACACATGGCATATGCACCACCATCTCCCAGGCTGCCGCCGTGGCAGACATCCTTAATCAATCACAGAGCTTCTTCATGCTGAGTTAAGATGCAGCCTCAGAGCTCTGGAAAGCCGCATGGGGTTGGTTTTATAAAAAGGAAACATTGGCCTTCTCTGCTGCAGGAGCAAGTTGCCCTGGGGGGTGGGGAGCAGCAGTGGCTTAAAGTCTAGACTTGAACCCCTGTCCTTGACCTTTTGGCAGCTTTCTCTGCCTGATTGATAAATGGGCCACGACTCCGAGATATGCAACAAAATCAATGTGGCCTCCGAGGGCACTGCCTGCGATCCGGCTTCCCAGTGACACAGTCTTCTGTCCTCCCTGCAGGTGCTCAGTGGAGCTGGGATTGTTTGGATCCCTGGTGGGATTTGTTCCAGCTGCCAGACATGGATCAGGCCAGTGAGTGGTGAACTCAGACAAGGGCACCAGGTGTTTAATGAGCTGGAGACGGACGTGGTTCCTGCAAGCAAGTCCTTTCCTTGGCTCAGGCATGCAGATCAGATACGCAGCCAGGAACCAGAGGGACACACTGTGTATGGGGGCCAGACAGGAGGAGAGAGGAGGGAAGAACAGAGAAGAGGGAAGTCGTACACCAGCCTTTGGCCAGACCCAGCACCTTTTTCTATGCCTCTCATTGCTCCTGGACTCCTGTGTCGGGGGTAGACAGGGGTAGAGTGGATGTGGATCTGCATTTATGTCTGCCTGAGCCCTTTCGAGCTACCGGAAGGCAGAGGGATTAGCAGAGACGGGTAGACCTGGCTCCAATCCCCATTTTCTACTCACGAGCCTCAGTTTCCCCATCTACAAAATGAGCTTCAACTTTCCCTGAGGGTGGGTGCGATGCTCTCAGCCCGCTCCTGCACTGCCGCCCCTGCAGCTGAGCTTTTGACAAGTGCTAGACCTGGCATTGCGACCTTCGTCCATGGGCTTCCAGTGTCTGTCTGTCTGTCTCTCTCGTGGATCTGATCTCCAGTGGGGACGGGGGGATTAATTCATTAGGACTTGCTGAACCTTAGCAGCCCCCACGCCCTGGGCTCAGGGCAAGGATTGAACAGGAATCAGCATGTCTGACAGCTGTCTGTCACCTATGTCTAGACCCTAGCGAATCCATACCTACGCCATCCTTATGCGATAGGGCCCAGCAGAGACTGGTGCTCGGTTTAATTTCATTTCACCGGGTCCTCCTTTCTTTCTAGGCTCTTCCCCAGATGCATGGTGGGGAGGGACAGGGAGGGCCCAAGAGCAGCCTCCTGCTTCCTGGAAGCATGGGCCTTCGCTGGGGTCACTTATCCAGGAGTAGGGACAGGGCGGCAGCAACCCAGGCAGCTTCCTGCTCCACGCTGTGATCTGGAATTCTGTGCAAACCGAGGGACCCAAGGAAAGGGTTTTGTTTTGTTTTGTTGCCTTTTTTTTTTTTTTGTACTGGGGATTGAACCCAGGGGTATTCTACCTCTGAGTTATACCCCTGCCCTTTAAAAATTTTTTTTTTGAAATAAATTAAATTGTAATTAATACAATAACATTTATATTTTATTTTGAAACAGGGTCTCACTAGGTCGCTGAGAGTCTGGCTACATTTCTGAGGCTGTCCTCGAACCTACGATCCTCCTGTCTCAGCCTCCCAAGGACTGAGATGACAGGTGTGTGCCCCGGCTCAGGGGAAGGTTTAAACTCTGCTTCTGCCACCAACAGGAAAGGGTGACCTTAGAGAAGGCTCAGGGATCTGAGGGGCTGGATGGAGGGCACAGGTCAGGCGGCCCAGTGTTGATGGAACACAGCTCCGTGCCAGGCACGGTCCTGGTACCAGACACTTAATATGAATAGACCATTCATCATAACAATCATGAGAACCCGTCAGTCCACGGCTCCTCGTGGGAACCTTTGGGGCCAGATGCACTTCAGATGTCGAAATTTTGTTTTATATTTTAGAAATGTAATGTTCTCTGTATTTATGAGCTGCTCCAACATATTCATGTTTCTGTAGCGAAATACATATGAATCATTCTGGCTAGTGAGATAAATAAGGACCCCAAGTACCTCTAAGGTCAGTTCAGTGCAGATCTTGCTGCCAAATGAGTTTTTTTTTTTTTTTTGTGGTGGTACTGGGGATTGAACCTAGAGGCATTCTACCTCCAAGCTATAACCCCAGCCCTTTATACTCTTTTTTGTTTTTTATTGCGGTACTGGGGATTGAACCCAGGGGCATTCTACCTCCAAGCTACACCCCCAGCCCTATTTTTTAATTCTTTATTTTGAAACAGGGTCTCACTAAGTTGCAGAGGGCCTCACTAAGTAGCTGAGACTAGTCTCGAACCTGGATCCTCCTGTCTCAGCCTCCCAAGCACTGGGATTACAAGTGTGCGCCATCAAGCCTGGCTTTTTGTTTTGTTTTGAGATAGGATCTTGTTAGGTTGCTGAGGCTGCTCTTGAACCTACAACCTCCTGTCTCAGCCTCCCAAACACTGGGATTACAGGTGTGGGCCACCATGCCCCGTTCCAAATGAGTTTTGAAAGCCTTTTGGTTTTCAAAGCTTTGGGGACATTGGAATTGTGCAGAAGGGACACAGGGCTGTCCACTTTATGAGCTGTGGGTCAAGCGCATTCACTGGATCAATACATTAAAGGCTCATAACCAAGCCAGGCGCGGTGGCACATGCCTGTAATCCCAGTCCTTGGGAGGCTGAGACAGGAGGATTGCAGGTTTGAGAACAGCCTCAGCAATGTAGCAAGACCCTCAGCAACTTAGTGAGACCCTGTTTCAAAAAGCAAAAATTAAAAAGGTCTGGGGGTGTAGCTTGGAGGTAGTATGCCCCTGGGTTCAATCCCCAGTACAATCAACCAACCAACCAACCAACCAACGAACCAACAACAGGCTCATAACAGCGCTATGAGGTTAGTCTTATTTATTTATTTGTTTATTTTTTGCAGTACTGGGGATTAAACCCAGGGGCATTCTACCTCCAAGCTACACCCTCAGCCCTATTTTTTATTCTTTATTTTGAAATAGGGTCTCACTAAGTTGTGGAGGGCCTCACTAAGTAGTTGAGGCTGGCCGCGAACCCAGATCCTCCTGTCTCAGCCTCCCAAGTCCTGGGATTACAAGCATGCGCTACCACGCCCGGTTCAGTCTTATTTACTTATTTATTTTTATTTTTGGTACTAGGGATTGAACCTATGAGCATTCTACCTCTGAGCTATACACCCAGCCTTATTTTTTATTTTTATTTTGAAACAGGGTCTTACTAGGTTGATGAGAGTCTCACTACCTACTACTGAGGCTGTCCTTAAACCTGTGATCCTCCTGTCTCAGCCTCCCAAGTACTGGGATTACAAGTGTGTGCCACGATGGCCGGCTTCAGTTTTATTTTTGTTATTCCTACTTGACAGAAGAGGAAATTCTAGCACAGAAAGGATAAATAACTCGCCTAAGGACACACAGTAAGTGGTATAGCTTGGATTCAAACCACTGTGCTGCCGGAGCCTGCCACCGTCAATCCCAGGGTGTGCAGGGGGCGGGGGCTGTGCGTTAATACAACAGAGTGGAGTAAGAAACACAACAGGGAGTGTGGGTGCGGGAGCCCAAAGGAGGGACCTGACCCTGCTGGGGAAGATGGCCCAGAGGAGGCGGCTTCTGCAGGAGGCCTGCGGGGCGAGAGGGCACCAGCAGAACAGGGGAGATATTTTGAGCTCAGGGAACGGCATCAATAGATGGTGCAAGGCCTGAAAGAGAGAAGACAGAAGCGAAGCAGCTGCAGCCGGGCCTGGGAGGCGGTGCGCGCGCTGGGGGAGGGGCAGAGCATTAGGTACGAGGGGGGGGGCAGTCCCGTGGGACCTGGGGGCCCTGCTGTCTCCTTCTGGCTCAGCTCCCTTCTTCCTGTGGATTCCCATGATGGGAGGAGGTCAGATCTTCCTACTCTCTGGGCCAGGAAGAGAGGAAACTGAGGCACTGGGCATTCGAGTTTGCTATGCCAGCGGGGCTCCACCTCTCCCGGGGCTGGCAGGCAGGGGCTCAGAGGGCACGCAGAGGGGAGGATTGCTGATCCTTGTACTGGGTATTGAAGCCAGGGGCATTCTACTTCCAAGCTACACCCCCAGCTCTTTTTTATTTTTTGTTTTGAAGCAGGGTCTCGCTAAGTTGCTGAGGGTCTCACTAAGTTGCTGAGACTGTCCTTGAACCTGCGATCCTCCTGTCTCAGCCTCCTAAGTACTGGGATTGGATTATAGGCATGAGCCACCTGGGCTGGCTATATTCATGTATGTATGTATGTATGTATGTATGTATTTCTTTATTTTTTGGTGCTGGGGATTAAACCCAGAGGCATTCCACCTCCAAGCTAGACCCCCAGCCCGATTTTATTTCTTATTTGGAAACAGGGTCTCACTAGGTTGCTGAGAGCCTTGCTAAGTAGCTGAGGCTGGCTTTGAACCTGCAATCCTCCTGTCTCAGCCTCCCAAGTACTGAGATTACAAGCATGCGCCACCACACCCGGCTCTTCATGTGATATTTATATGGGAGGGCTTGATTTAATGCCAGGGCCGGAGAGGCTGCGGGTGAGAATTCCATCCTTCCACCAAGCACCTGGACTTCCTCGCTGTAGTGCTGGGGTCCATCGGCCCCTCCCCAGTGAGCTGGGTGCTCGGCTCCAACCCCCTCCATCCCCCGGATGTCAAGGATGCATGTGCTCACTGCCTCTCTCCCAGAGATGAGCCTCAGCCTGACAGATGAAATCTTTATTATGATGATTTTTATTAAGGACGCGTGTGTGCGTGCGTGTGAGTGCGGGCACATCTGGGGCCTGGGCGGCTGCTGAAATCCCACCAATGTGGCTCATGAATATTCCGCGGTGGTGCCTGCCACACTTTGCAGTCATCGATTATTTATACGTGAAATAACGAAAGTTTCATGAATAATGAAAGTGCCCGAGTCCCAGCTGTGGCATCTGTTCTCCTCCAGCCTGGCCCAGGTGAGGAGCCGGGCGGGCATGGTGGCACACGCCTGTGTGATCCCAGTACTTGGGAGGCTGAGACAGGAGGATCGCAGGTTCAAAGCCAGCCTCAGCAACTTAGTGAGACCCTTAGCAATTTAGTGAGACCCTAATTCAATACTAAAAAAAAAAAAAAAATAGGCTGGGGGTGGTGGTGCACACTTGTAATCCCAGTATTTGGGAGGCTGAGATAGGAGGATTATAGGTTCAAGGCCAGCCTCAGCAACTTAGTGAGCCCCAGTTTCAAAATAAAAAAATAGCCGGGCGTGGTGGCGCACGCTTGTAATCCCAGTACTTTGGGAGGCGGAGACCGGAGGATCCGGGTTCGCGGCCAGCCTCAGCTCTCTCTCTCTCTCTCTCTCCCTCTCTCTCTCTCTCTCCCTGTCTCTCTCTCTCTCTCTACTTAATGAGGCCCTCCGCAACTTCGTGAAACCCGGTCCCAAAATAAAGTATAAAAATAGGGCCAGGGGCGTAGCGCAGTGGTAGAATGCCCCTGCATTTAATCCCCGGTACCGCAAATAAATAAATAAATAAATAAATAAATAAATAAATAAAATAAAAAATAAAATAAAATAGGGCCGGGGGTGTAGTTGGGAAGTGGAGCGCTCCTGGGTTCAATGCCCAGTACCATACACACACGCAAAAAAATAAATAAAAAAATAAAAAAATAAAAAAAGAGGAAGCAGCATCCACAGATTGCCCTGGCATGCCAGGACCCAGCCCTGGGCAAGAGGGAGGTGTGGTGGCTGGGGACCGTGCATGTGCGCGTGCACACAATCCCTTGCCCACCAGGGAGGGGTCAGCACACATGGGACTGTCAGCTGGGGCTGTCTATGCTGGGAACACCGCAGGAAGACCGAGGGCCAGAGAGGAAGCCTTGAATTCTTTGCAAGCTGGGAAACGTCAGCTGTCTCCTAGTTCAATTCCGCTCCAGCCCCAGCCGTGGGGCTGTCCACTCATTGTGTCTGATACCGGAGTCTGACTCGGGGAGGGGGACTGTTTTAGGTACTTTTTCTGTTACCCCCTTTACATACACAGCAGGTCTTCAAGGGTCAGAGTAAGCCTCAAATCAACCCTGACCCCCAAATCCTGTGCCATGGAGACTGCTTCCAAGTCTTTATTTTATTTACTTATTTTTGGTACTGGGGATTGAACCCAGGGGCATTCTACCTCTGAGCTACACTCCCAGCCCCTTTTATTTTTTATTTTGAAACAGGGTCTCGCTAAGTTGCCGAGGCTGGCCTTGAACCTGTGATCCTCCTGTCTCAGCCTCCTGAGGATCACAGGTTCATGCCTGGGATGACAGGCGTGCACCAGGATACCTGGCTTACTTCCAAGCTTTTAGAGGGGACATTTGGGGCTCAGGGAGATGAAGGTGTGGCAGGGAGCAGGCGTGCACATGCAGAGTAGGGGCCCGGGGTCAAAGGTGAAGACCTACACCCCATCCCTCACCCCTCAACCGAAACTCCAGGACAGTTTTCCCCAACGAGCAGCCTCTATTTGCAGGTATCTCACCTCCATTATCTCCAACCTTACGACCACCTTTTTTTTGGGGGGGAGGACTGGGGATTGAACCCAGGGGCATTCTACCTCCGAGCTACACCCCCAGCCCTATTTTTTATTCTTTATTTTGAAACAGGATCTCACTAAGTTGCGGAGAGCCTCACTAAGTAGCTGAGGCTGGCCGCGAACCCGGATCCTCCTGTCTCAGCCTCCCAAGTACTGGGATTACAAGCGTGCGCCACCACGCCCGGCTACGATCACCTTTAAAGCAGGTGAAAGGAGCGGGCCGTTTCGCAGAGATGCTTACTGGGGTTAAATACTCGGCGGGAACTCGCAGAGCCGCTCTGGAGGAGGGCCGTTCTCGTTGCTCCCAGTGAAGGAGCCAGCAGTTGTCTGGTTAGTGCCAGGCCGAGTGCGGGCATCTGTATAAAGGGGTGCACGTGTTCTCCTTGGCCATGGAAAGGGGGAAGTGTTTGGACTATATTGATTGGTACACTGAGTTATTCATATGAAGTAAAATTTAAAAAGGGGTCTGGGGCCGGGCGTGTTGACGCACGCTTGTAATCTCAGTACTTGGGAGGCTGAGACCGGAGGATCCGGGTTCGCGGCCAGCCTCAGGTACTTAGTGAGGCCCTCTGCAACTTAGTGAGACCCTGTTTCAAAATAAAGAATTAAAAATAGGGCTCAGGGTGTAGCTCAGAGGTAGAATGCCCCTGGCTTCAATCCCAAGTACTGCAAAAAAAAAAGGGGTCTGGGGGTGTAACTCAGTGGTAGAGTGCTTGCCTAGTACGTGTGAGGCCTTGGGTTTGATCCCCAACACTGCAGGAAAAAAAAAAAGTAATTATGCTGGGAATGGCAGTGCATGCCTGTAATTCCAGCTACTCGGGAGGCTGAGGCAGGAGGATTGCAAATTCGAGGTTAGCCTGGGCAACTTAGCAAGACCTTGTCTTCAAATAAAAAATAAAAAGGGCTGGAGATGTGGCTCAGTGGTAGACTACCCCTGGGTTCAATCCCCAGTATCAAAAAAAAAAAAAATGGGGGGAGGGAGGATATGGCAGATGTCCTCATACCTGGTTGAACAGAATCACTTAGGACCTTCTGGAAAAAAAATTTAATTTACTATTTTCATTTTAAGATAATTATAGATCCACCTGCAATAATAATAAATAATACAGAGAGATCTCATGTGCTCTTCATTCAGTTTTTTCCCATGTTAACATCATACAAAGCTGGGCATGGCGGTGCAGGCCTGTAATCCCAGTACTTGGGAGGCTGAGACAGGAGGATCACAGGTTCGAGGACAGTCTCAGCAAGTAATGAGACTCAAATCAACCCAGCAAGACCCCATTTCCAAATAAAAATAAAATAGGCCTGGGGGTGTAGTTCGGAAGTAGAATGCCTCTGGGTTCAATCCCCAGGACCACACACACACACACACACACACACACACACACAAACCATCATACAAAACTGTAGTATAATATCATGCCAGGAAATTGACAATATGATTCACTGATCTTATTCAGTCTTCTGCTTATTACTTTGTGTGTGTGCGTTTCTATCGTATGTGTAGGTTTGTGTGTCAGCCAGCAGTCAAGACATAGATCAGTTACATCAGCATGTGGGTTCCTTGTATTGTCCCCCATCTGCCTTTTTTTGTTTGTTTGTTTTGTTTTGTTTTTGGTGCTGGGAATTGAACCCAGGGGTACTCTACCTTTGAGCTATATCACATCTTTTTTATTTTTTTAGTAGAGGCATTCTACTTCTGAACTACATCCCCAGCCCAATTTTATTTTTTATTTTGAAACAGAAACAGGGTCTCTCTAAGTTGCTGAGGCTGTCCTCGAACCTGTAATCCTCCTGTCTCAGCCTCCCTAGTACTGGGATTACAGGTGTGCGCCACCACGCCCGGCTTCCGCTAGGCCTTTTTAATTTTTTTTAAACAGGATCTCACTAAGTTGCTGAAGGTCTGTGTTGCTGAGGCTGGCCTCAGACCTGCCATCCTCCTGACTCAGCCTCCCAAGTACTGGGATAACAGGTGTGTGTCACCATGCTCAGCTTGTAGTGTCCTCTTAGAAGCCCATTTCCTTATCCCTCACCCCTGCACAGGTCTCAAGTCCAACCCTGACACCCCTTAAAACAACTAATCAGTTCTCCATCTCCATAATTTTGTCATTTGGGGAGAAAGTTCTGTCTGGACTTTGGAGGATGCATGTCCACCACTCTTTGTACCTTTTATCTCCATGTTGCCTCACCACGGGCCTCAGTTTCCCCATCTGCATTTCCTTCCCGTAGCTATCATTGATAGAGTCTTTGTGAGCCAGGTATGTTGGTGCACACCTGTAATCCTAGTACTTGGAAGGCTGAGACAGGAGGATCACAGGTTTGAGGACAGCCTCAGCAAGTAGGGAGACTCTCATCAACCTAGCAAGACCCTGTTTCAAAATCAAAATAAATTAGGGCTGGGGTGTAGCTCAGAAGTAGAATGCCCCTGGGTTCAATCCCCAGTACCATAAAAAAAAAAAAGTGTCTTTGTGGCGAGTTCTTTGGATTCCTTCATTACCAAGGGCTCATTTGCAGGCAGGCGAGGCGCTCCTGCCTCTTAGTAGCCTGGGATTTGGAGGCTGAGGAATGTCCTGGGACCGCCGGTCCCAGTGGCACGTCTCCCACTGCAGCCCGTGTGGCGGAAACTGCTCAGACGTGAGGGTATCGCTTGCAGCTCCAGCCATCATAGTCTCTGTCCATAGATCTTAGAGAAAAGACAACTTCCGAGTGAACTAATGAGGCCCAACCGCCCTCCGCCTCCTGCCTCCACCCTGGCTCCTCCCGACGCCACCTGATGGCCCAGGCCCTACTTCTCTCACTCCCCTCGGATCTCTCTGGGGAAGGGAAGTCAGACCCTCTCTCCGCTGGCTTCCAGACCTAAGCTGGAATTATTTAATGCCAAATCAGTAAAAGCCTCAGCAGCCTGCAACTTAACTGCTAAGAGGAATGATACATAACCCCATGCCAGGCACCGTGCATTTCCTCCTGTCCCCACGGCCCGCCCCGAGAGCAAGGAGATAAATTACTGTCATTGCTTTTTATGGTACATATAATCGGGTGGCAACATGGAGCCTCAACTCATCTCAAAGTCATTTACAATGAATTATTCATCTGGCTGAAAAATTCTTCAGTTGGAGGGGGAAATGGCCTCTCTACTCCCCGGCTGTGGGGAGGGCATCCTGGACCTGGAAGATCCAGGTTCCTCTTGGTTACCTCGGGACCTCAGAGGCCTGGCGTGAGGGCGAGGGCCCAGGGGAGGGGGTGTGAGTGGCAGGAACTCACTCACCTCCTCCGCTTCTGGAGGGTCTGCTGGGGTCCTGCCTGAATTTGTCTCCATCCATGGCCTGCTCCAAGGGAACACGGGTCCTTGTTCACATTGGATGATCCTCCTCTCCACCTCTTTTCTTTCACTTTCTTCCATAGCATTTATTAAGTATCTACTAATATGTACCATATCTGTCAGGATAAGGCAGGTTATATTGCAGTAACAAACATTCCCCTAATTTCTTTTCCTTCCTTCCTTCCTCCTTCCCTCCTTCCCTCCTTCCGTCCCTTCCTTTCTTTTTCGTGGTACTGGGGATTGAACCCAGGGGTATTCTACCTCAGAGCTACATCCCCAGTCCCCTGTTTTTTAAAATTTAATTTAATTTTTTAAATATATTCATTTATTGGTGCATTGTAGTTATACATTTTGATAAGTGTCAGGGTATCAGAAGCATGCATGCACACATTGCTCATTTAGCCCTCCCTCAAATCCCATCCTATTCCCTCTCCCTTCCCTCCTTTTCGTGCTCAGCATAGTGATTGACTCTGATAAATTTGTGTATAAACATCGTGTGCATTAGTGTGTTTCCCTCTTCCCCCCTCCCATCTCCCTCAGTTAGGTCCCCTTCTTGCTCATCTAAAGTTTTCTCCTTTGTCTGGAGTCCCTTCTAAGTCCCATTCTCCCTAGCTTCCACATATTAGGAAGAACATCCAGCTTTTCACTCTTTGTGACTGACTAATCTCACTTAGCATAATGTTCTCCAGTGCCCTCCATTCCCTGTAAATGATGTAATTTTGTTCTTCTTTATGGCTGCGTAAAATTCCATTGTGTACCCAGTCCCCCTTTTTTATTTTTTGCTTTGAAACAGGGTCTTGCTAGGTTGTTGAGAGTCTTGCTATGTTGCCAAGGTTGTCCTCAAACTTGTGATCCTCCTGTCTCAGCCTCCCAAAAACTGGGATTACAGGAGTGCGCCACCACTCCTGGCTCTCCTCTCCTCCTCTCCTCTCCTCCTCTCCTCTCCTCCTCTCCTCTCCTCCTCTCCTCTCCTATCCTCTACTCTCCT
>PVJS01050559.1:0-14272 GCA_004027185.1 Glis glis | reverse complement strand
AAAAAAAAAAAAAAAAAAAAACAGCAGGGATGTCAAGAGTACATATTTGCAATGGCCAAGATGTTAGACCTTCTAGATCTCCGAATTTAGGAGTCTTTATGGAGGCTCTGTATGCATCTATGTGTCTATTCTGTCCAAATGGAATGTAAGATATTTGGGGGTATAGAAAATGTAATGTAGGTTTCCATGTTCTTTCCAGATCTTTCCATGTACATAGTAAGGACAAATAGTTGTTGGTTGATTTTGAAAATCCCTTCTACTGGTGAGCCTTTTAGACCAGGGTCGATTATCTGTGCTCTGTGATGTTGAGCATGAAGGCAAGGGAACAGATTGATGACTTCTAAAGCTAAGCTCCCTCCCAGGGCTAGGGTTTGGTAGGGGACAAAAATAGACAGGAAAAATCACCAACATCCTTATGTCCTTCTGTGGCACAGTTGGAAAGTGCTGTGCCAGGATTTCTGATTTTAAAGGTTGTTTTAAAAAAGGAGAGAGATAAAATGAAGTTCTGAGCAATTCTCAAAATGGCTTATTGATCATGTCATCCAGGTCTTCTAAACTCCATCCTAGACACAGAAGAAATATGAAGTCAGTGTTGGGGAGAGGAGCTGGCTTTTCTGATGGTCTCCAGGATAGAGCAGACATAACAGCAAGCTGTCTAAATGTTTCTAGACTA
The DNA here is from genome assembly GCA_004027185.1 of Glis glis. Lineage (NCBI taxonomy): Eukaryota > Metazoa > Chordata > Mammalia > Rodentia > Gliridae > Glis > Glis glis. Next base: position 13,599 of record PVJS01050559.1, on the reverse strand, counting down.
CAACATCCAAAGACAAGTGAAACCATCATAAAGATTTTACTAAGCAACTGTCAAGAACAAGAACACATGTGGATAATTACAGCAGAAGAGGGGGTAATGGTTCTTAAATATCTGCTAGGGTGTCGAAAGTACTTTGAAATGGTCATTTTTGCCTTTAAACAATGACAATTTGCTATCATAAGTAGCACAATATAACTTTGACGCAAGTACTACAGAGGGCACTTGGCAATTGACTTTATGCTCAGATGCATTATTGTTCCATTCTTTAAGGCTAACAGAAAGTGCAAAAAATATTTTTGAGTCGTGAGAGGAAGAGGCTGGGATAATGATCATGACCCTCGAAGTCTACTCTTGACAATTTAAAAATAGTTCAGTGTGCATCACATTTTCACCCAATAGCAAAAACATGAAAACAGGATCGGAGGAAAAGAGAAATGTATGCCCTGGTTTCATGAGAAAAATGATAGAGTCAAGTCTTTGAAACCATCCAATGATCATATTAATGGTGCGATGTGGTTGATTTTAAAGTCATAATTTTGCCTTCACTGAATGAGATAGGCCTCAACTTCCAAATAAGCCATGTACAAATCAGAAGCAATCGCTGCTTGGAAGCATCCTTCCTCCAGCCCCAGAGCGGTCCTGGCCCCACTGAGACACCATTCCCGTGACCCTCTTCAAATGATGCACTCCGTTGTTAGGGCCCCTCCTGCCAGGAGCTGTGCACCTACAGGACCCCAGTCCAGCTGCCACGTTAGAGCCCATTGCCTGGAATATTCCTCCTTGCAATCCCATGAAAGCCAGCCAGCAGCCAAAGCCTGGATTTTTCCAGTCTTCCTCCTATCAGATCCCTGTGGATGTACCCTCCTTGCCCTCTTAAAAACATCCAGCCCCAGTGTTCGTAGGCACCTCCCAGCTCAGAGCTGCCCATAAGGAAGGTTCAGCTCTGCACAAGTGCAGAAAGTCTTGGTGACTGGCCTGTGGCCTGTGCTTTATGACACCGTTTCTGTAGAGAACTGTGTAGAATCCTAACCAATTATTTTTGGAATAGATACCTAGGGTATTACCCATTCCCAGGCTAGGGCCCACGCATAATGATAATCTCCCAAAATAAGCAGCAAGAGCTCAAATTACAGAATTGAAACTATTCCACCGGGGAGACAAGAGAAACTAAAATATTGAGAATGTATATTTAATTGTCATAGCTGTAGAAAAAGCCTATTGGCAAAAAAAAATTAAGAAGGCTTTTAGGTGATATCCTACTAGCTAATAATACTGTCATGGGAACCCCTATAAAATGCTTACATTGCAGCTAACCAATCCCACAATCCTCCAATGGCTTAGGAAATGGAGTTATTGAAAGTATAGTAGTTTTTTGTATTTAGAACGTCCTCTCTGCTTTAGGCTAAAAAGTATGTCTACACTGCACTTGACAACAACCAGAAAGAAAAGAAAAGCAAGCAAGCAAGCAAACAAAAACATTCTCTCCATCCTCCTTTTAAAAGGAAAACACTAAGGTGCTGGAGGAGGAGGGAAACAGAAAGAAACAGAAAAATAACAAGAGCAGGACCCAGTACTAGTCTGGCTGGAATTGAAAGGGACATATTAAAGGTCACAGTTGTATGGAACACAAGAACTCAACACCTAAGGATTTGGAAGTCATTTGGCTTTGACTTAAACACTGCAGAATGTTTGTGCTTAATTACGGAAACCCTTGGGGGGGTCTTCCTTGTCCTCTTCAAATGTGGGGAGCCATCAGGAATGGAAATTACCTGGTTGTGAGATTAAGAAAGACAACACCATAGATGACAACCAGGGACCAAGGTGGTTCTGCCGATTACAACGGAGCCTCTATTTAAGGCAGCAGGACATCACTCTGGGGGATTTTTCCATCAGCCAAAGTACACCTACCTGGACCTTTGTAGACGTGACCTTCAATTAGGGGAACGATTTCCTCATTACCCATTTTCCACAGCCTTATTTTACAGACCTACTCCCAGGGAGCATGAAATGGGAAAACTCAGAAAGAATAAGAAAAGAGATTTAAAACCAGAATAGTCATTACAGCCTCAGGGGTAGAAAGGTGGGGTGTTTGGGAGCCTTTATAAAACTTTATTTTATTTATATTATTTTCCAAGGAAGCTTTTACTAAGGGATGTGCTTGTCCAAATTGCATCAAATCTATCTTTTGTTGGCTAGATGAAGAAGCTCCTCTCAGCTCCCCCTGTGTGCTGGATCAGCATGTGGCTCAGGAATATTTTTATGTTAGCAACAAAACCCACCTCCTAGAGTTGATAATATTGAGAATGTTTGCTGTGGCCTCAATCAGTATGAGCCCATCCAATACCCCTATGAAAAATCACAAATGGCCCAGAGGCCGTCTCTATCAAAAGCGTTCTACTCTCCATGTAGAGCTTCCAACCTCATGAGCAAGTTGGCAATTAAGCTCAAGATTGGTCTGAAAAATACTCTGAAAACATAATATGCTTCTGTTTCCAAAGATAGGGATGACATAAAAGGATGCCCACCACCAGCGTGGTGGTGTTTGTCTTCCCCTTGATCTAGCACCTGCAAGGCCCAGGCCCAGCTCCTCTTAGGAGACCTGGGAATGAAGGAGAAGAATTTTGCATTGTGGCACAGTCTTTGTCCACTGACAAAGGTATCCAGAAAGACAGAATGTTCCCACCAGCACAACAGCACACGGTCAGAGAAACAAAGGGGAACCGCCATGCTTGACCCATATTTTCTAAAAAAGCAAAACAAAACAAAACAAAAAACCTTTTCCTTAAAATTTTCAATATAGTTAACTCCCCAAGATCTGCCCTGAAATATATTCTCCTGTTCTCAGCTGAATGGGAATACTGACTTGCCTTGTACTTCAAAGAAATCAAACAAAGAAGATGAATTGGTCAACTTTTGTATCACTGTGACCAAAACACCTGACACGAACCATTTAGAGGAGGAAAGGGTTATAGTGGCTCATGGTTTCAGAGGTTCAGTCCACGGTTGTCTGGCTCCAATGCAAGAACATCATGGCAGCAGGGTGTGGCGGAGGAAAGCTGCTTGGCTCACAGCAACCAGGAAGAAGAAGAAGAAGAAGAGAGAGAGAGAGAGAGAGAGAGAGAGAAAGACCCCAAGACCACACTCTGGGTGACCTATTTCCTCTAGTCACACCCTACCAGCCTACAGTTGCCACCCAGTAAACCCATTCAAAATATCAATACATCACTAGATTAATCCACTGGCGAGATTAGAGCACTGACTCCACTCTTCACCCCCGAATATTGTTGCATCTCACCAGCAGGTGAGCTTTTCTGGGGGACGCTGCACACCCGAGCAGAAGCGTCTGGGTGAGGGGTGTCTGCCTGTGTCCTGTGGTTTCTTGGTCTTGTTTTCTTTTGTGGCCTTGGCCACCCCATCCCTTCTCTAGCAGAGCTTTATTTGATTAGCCTGTTTCTTAGAAAGCTGGCAGTGTGCACAGATAGACACGGTCTCCATGTTCACTGCAGAGCTTCATGGTCTCTGTTAGGAACACAGACAACTCAGAAAACAAAATACTCTGAGAGGGTTCCAAATACCAGATGCGCAGAGGAGGCAGTGTCAGGGAGAGCGTCCCCAGGCCCTGTCCCAGTGCCCACGCCAGTCTCCTGCAGTACTGGCTGGTGCAAACCCACGCTGCTGTGATGTTGTTGATGTGTGTGTGTGTGTGTGTGTGTGTGTGTGTGTGTGTATGTGCTGGGGATTGAACCCCGGGTCATTCGATCTCTGAGCTACACCCCCAGTCCTATTTTATTTTTTATTTTTGAAACAGGGTCTCACTAAATTGCAGAGGGCCTCACTAAGTTGCTGAGGCTGACTGCAAACCTGCGATCCTCCTGTCTCAGCATCCAAATACTGGGATTACAGGCATCTGCCACCACGCCCGGCTTGCTGTTGATTTTTTTAACTGCCCATAAACTGGTGGAATCATTCTGTTTTGCATCTAAGAGGTCCTGAAAGATCACTTAATTCAACATCTATGTTTTACAGAGGAAAACACGGGAAGGCCAGCAGAATGAGGCGCGGAGTGTCTTTCTAGGCATGTACTGTGTCAGCATCCACTTTGAGAAGAAGTTGGATTTCTTATCCCAGAAGCAGGGCAGAGTTAGCCCCCTGGACTCAGTTGCTAGTGCTCTGCCTCTTCCCAGTGCCTGTAGGGGAGATCCAGAGATCTACCTAATGCGTCCACCTCCAGGTGACCACCTCCAGTTGAACAGCTAAATGTGACCTACTTAATTACCCCCCAGATTCCCACACCCTAAATGGACTGCATAGATATACCACAGTGTCCCCCTCTCAGACACAGAGGGCCTTCGTGGAGCCCATGCCTGCCGGCTCTAACTCACCAATCAGAACTCCCGTGGGAAAGCTACTGGGGTAATGCCCTGGACCCCGACAAAGGCTTTGACCTGCAAGCCTCTTTGCCTTTCTCTTGCTCCCCACCTGCTGGCAGTGCATCTGTAACCCGGACAGCTCCCCGCTTCCCGCTGGCCCTGCGAGGCGTGGCGCCTCTGCCCTCTGGACTCTGTGAGTGAGGAAAACCTTGTGCTATAGTGTTGTCTTGAGTGGTGTTCCAGTCAGCATTCTTGCAGCTATAACCTAAAAGATTGAACACATAACTTAGAGGAAAGAAGATTTATTTTCTTACAGTTTCAGCCATGTGAGGCCGGGGACCGCGGATCTCAGGGCATGGCGGCGGCGGGAGGCGGAAGGAGAGCGCATGGGCGGTGTTCCTCACATCATGGAGGACAGAAGCAAGAGAGAGAGCAAGGGGAGGAGGAACCATATATATAATCCCCAAGGCCACACCCCCAGGGACCCATCCCCTCCAGCCACCACCCAGATAAATCCATTACGATGGCTTTATCTACTGCTGGGATTACAACCCTTAAGACTCAATTATATCAACTCCAAGCCCCAATTTATGAGCTCTTCAAGGGGCTGTTCTGTATCTAACTGTAACAGGTGGGCTCCTCTGTGTCACATCTGACTGACACTCCAGAACCTGACGTTTTTCCTGCCTCCTAGAGGACGGCTGTCTTGGTAGGAATACTTTGAACTCACATTGGACAAGAGCCGCAGGAGTATCTGCCAGTGTAGACAGGTTTCCCATGAGAGGAACACACCACAGGTCAGGCACTTGCGCAAGAGGCTGTCCACCAGGATAGAGAAGTGTTCTTCTGGAGCCCCACCAGGGAAGAGCTAGAGCTTGTAGACACTCTCCAGAGACACCTCAAGATCAAAGAGAGGAAACTATGACCAAGCAACATGGTCCAAATTGCAGGGAAAGTGGTCCAAATAGAGCAGGAATTGGACTCCCAGCACAGTGCTCTGAAACTTGGTTGTGCTTTCTACTATACACTTTCATAGCTGAGGTTCCTCAATATTGTTCCTACCCCCATTTAAGCATGTGTTTACATTTTTCAGAAAAGGTCATAGTTTTCAAAAGAATAAACTGGTACCACAGATCAATGCGGGCCTATTTCAAATATACTCCAATATAGTCACGTAATTCTTCTATTTCAAGAGTTTTAACATATCCCAAGGAAATAGATCACACAAGACTTGCAGGAAAACAGATCATTCCAAGCCTTCCCTTTTATGACAGTTGTGGTCATATGGTGAACTTCACACCTGGAGTCCACAAATGTGTGCTCCCTTAAAAATTTTCCATCTGTATTCTGGTCTGAAAACAATCGGTGGTAATAAAGGGAATGGCTGTTGGGTTGTGGACACCGTTGTCTACTGCAAACTTGGCACCCCTTGCCTCTCTTCTGATAAAGAGAATCCAGACTTTGTTTTTCTCTCGGTTGCCTCTGGGCACGCTGTCTAACACACGTCCTCGCGTCCACAGCTGGGGAAGCTGGTAACAACTAAAGAGTCTGGTGATGGGCACATGGTCCATAATCCAACTGGAGTGAACCAGAATTTTATTAAAGATAATCACATACGCTAGAGGAGAAGACACCCTGTCCCCCAGTCCTGTCTCTATGATTATGACCTTGAAGGTCACTTAAGCATGGAACTGTCATTACCACATTTGGCACCAACTGGAGTGTCTGCTCAGGGGAAAGAGACGACACGTGATGGCTGGCATCAACTTCGCCTCTGGCCCCAGCCATACACGAAGCCAGATCCACTCCTCAATTCCCAGTTATGACCATTGAATATCTATTATTTAAGCTCATCCATGCTGTGTTTCTTGATACACAACCAACCAACCCTGATTTACCACTCACTCATGTATCCTGCAACTTAAGTTGCTCTCGCGTATCTACGTAATAAAATAGATTCACTTGACATGATCAGATGAATACCAAATACATATCAGAGTTGATCTACCTAAGATGGATAACTGTTTTGAAACCCAAAGCAGACACTCAAACCAAGGTCCAACAAGTCTTGAAAATCAATGGGACCGGAGCGTGTGTTGGCAGGCAACATTAAATTTGAGTACGTTTGAGTAAATTTGAGTGAGTTAAATTTGAGTGCTTTTGGCTACATCTAGTCTGTGCCTCCACATAAATACTAAATCTGTGAAATCGCAAAGGGGTTTAAAAATTCAGAAAAAAAAACACAGTGGGGAATGTGCCTCTGCACACCAGACTCAACAAAAATAGCATTATATGACTTTAAAGATGCCGTTTGACCTCAAAAATACAAACTAATGGAAATACCTATGAATTTTCCAAAGGATAAACCAATTGTGTTATTTAGCCTTATTGGATTAGAAAGTTTTAATTTCACCTACTTTAAGACACAGATCTGTTACAGTTTGGGTTTTAAATGTCCCCCAAACCTCATGGATCGCCAGTGCAGCCACGTTCAGAGGTGGAGCAAGGCTGGAGGAGATGGATCGCTGGGGACATGGGCTTGGGAATTGCATCTGTCCCTGGACTCTCTCTCTCTCTCTCTCTCTCTCTCTCTCTCTCTCTCTCTCTCTCCCCTTCCTGGCCACCATGAGCTGAGGGTGGCTCTTCCTCCTCTTCCATGCCCTAAAGCCCTGCCAACAAGTTACTCCTGCCTTGGAGCAGGCCAGTCATGGACTGACCTCTGAAATCGTCAGCCCTAAAATAAACCTTTCTTGTCAGGTGAGGTGGTGTATGCCTGGAATCCCAGTACTTGGGAGGCTGAGACAGGAGGATTGCAGGTTTAAGGCCAGCTTTGGTAACTTAGGGAGACCCTGTTTCAAAAAAATGAAAGAGAAAGGAAGGAAGGAAGGAAGGAAGGAAGGAAGGAAGGAAGGAAGGAAGGAGAAGAAAGAAAGAAAGAGAGAGAAGAAAAGGACTGGGGTGTAGCTTGGAGGTAGAATGCCCCTAGGTTCAATCCCCAGTAAACTCCCCCCTCCCCAAGATAAAATATACCTTTCTTCCTCTAAGTTGTGCTAGTCAGGTATTTTGGCCACAGCAACAAAAAAGCAAACTAAAACAAGACTCAATTTCCAAACATCCATTTCCCATATTTTATTCCACCACAGCATTACTGCATAACTGTGCCACATTTGAACTCTCAACGTGCCTCAGTTTACCCAGCTGTGGCATCAGGGGGAGACGCGATGACTGGAGGGGATGGCAATCCCCGGGTCTGCTGTGAATTCTGAGAATGCACATTGTAATTCGCAAAGCCCCAGTGCGCGTGTCTGTTTTGCTCCCTACACTTCACCATGCAAACTGATAGACTTTGCGTTAGCACCTGTCACGTTGAAACTCCACTGTCTCAGTTTTCGCCTTTCTGTTCTTTCCAGTTTCTGCAGCTAAAATGTACACTGGAAAAAAATCAAGAAGCGAACATGCAGAGTACCTTTTACCAAACATTTTCCCCGCTCTCTACATTACTATGCATCATCTCTGCCCGAGGGTTTGTTCCATTTGAGGGAATGTGCTTTCCCAAAGATAACCTGTTGTGTCAGGAGGCAAAAGACTTCTTAAAGCACAGAAGTTCCGAAAAGGAAACTTCTTAAAATATAAACGTCCCTGTTCGGTTCCACATGACTTCCTCTGTGACATAAGCTTTTGGGTGGTATTAGAACAAGTCCACAGAGGTAGTGCATTTTGTGGCTGAAAAATCAACCAACAAACATTAATTTATCTCTACTTACATAGGAGGCGAAGTGCTGTGGCAATCTGGTGGTTTAACATAATAAAATGAAGGGAAAGGTTTTATTGAAAAGAATACCCACCGGTAATCTAACCAATTCATCTGACTGAACTATCAAGGGGGGAAATATGTATCTATGAAAACGACGTGCGCGATTGTGATGTTGAATGTAGACTTCACCAAACCCAAGAAATGCTTTAGTTGTACTTCGCATGACACATCCAGACAAATCCGTGTGTGGACGTCTGGCTGTGTTAGTCAGCTTTGTGTTGCTGTGACCAAAACACCTGACAAGAACAACGTAGAGGAGGAAAAGTTTGTGTTGGGTTCATGGTGTCGGAGGTCTCAGTCCATGGTTGGCGGCTGCATCGCTCTGGGCCTGAGGTGAGGCAGAAGGTCATGGCGGAAGGGCAGGATGGAGGAAAGATGCTCAGCTCATGACAGCCAGGAAGCAGAAAGAGAGAGAGAGGAAGGGACCAGGGACAAATATATTCCCTAAGGTCATGCCTCCAGGGTCCTCCCTCCTCCAGCCCCGCCACACCTGCCTATAGTTGCCTATTCAAATTATTAATCCCTGAAATGGATTAACCCGCCTATGGGGTCCGAGCACTCATGATTCATCTTCTCACCTCTGAACATTGCTGCATGATCTAACACATGAGCTTTGGGGGTAACATTCTAGATACAAACCCTAACACTGCCTATGCCATAAAGGAAATTTTTAAGTTCTCCTTTGGCCATCTTCAGGAAGATAAAGGACAAAGAGAGTGTGAAACAAAGGAAAGACATTATCCTTGCAAAGAATTATTTGGAGGGACAATGTCCCTGCACATCCTTAATTTGTTGTAAATAATGATCAGAAAAACTCCTTGCCTAAAAGAACACAACTATCGAACACCTATTTTGAATCACTAAAGCTGAAATAATACACAACTATTATTAGTACTACTTCGTTATGAGTTAAGCATATTTTTGTCACTTTCATAAGAAACCAGCCAACTCTTCAAGGAAGACTTGTGCACAAAATATGCTCCTGGTTCAAATTTTCGTCTTATAAAATTATTAAAACAAGAATGAGAACAGCTTCTCTGGTCAGTCTGGTCGTCCACTTTCACTCCACACTACGGAGACCTTCAGCATCTCTCCTCTGTCCTTATTCTTACCACACGAGGTACTTCACTGAGAAATCGGAAGAGAGTAGAGAGAAACTGCCTCCAATCGAAACAAGCCCGCTGGGAATCACCCACCAGCTCCTCTTTCCCTCCTGTGTAGCAGGGGACCTGTGTGGAGTGCTCACACGTGTTCATCTGGGTGCTAGATGGTCGCCCTCTTCCCTTCTCGGGCAATTCATACCCTGATTATCTTTCCTGTGCCTCAGTCTCAACATGTTTCGTATCCAGACTCTATCCTTCAGTGTTAAGAATGTTCAAGAGTCCCCTGTGGATCAGCCCCCTTCATCTCTCTCCTTTCTGGGGCCATGGTCCGCTTTCTCCTCCATTCAGTAGAGACTTCCAGTAGAAATCATTGTCGTGCGTGGTCTCTATTTTTTTTGTTTCCCATCGACTCCTTAGCCCATTCCACGGGTGGCCATCCTCCTGCTCTATGGGAATGGCTCATGGTAACCACTGAACCACCAAGTCCACTTGCATTCAACCCCCATCCCGTTTCCTCAAAGGTAAGCTCTAAATAGCTAAAAACAAAGAATTGTACACCAAAGATTCATTTGTTTATTTTTCCCTCCTCTAATACAAATTAAGAAGATAGTTATGAGATACCTTTTGCATTATAGTTATTTAACAGAAGGGCCACTCTTAAGAGAATTGTTTTAAGGAACCGTTAAGTTCCAATTTTCAATCTTTTTCCCAATTTCACTTCTTTCATTCTTCCATTTCAAATGTTGGTTCGTGCCTACTAAAAATGTGTTGCTTTTCGGGAAAGCACGAGTTTGACCAAACACATGAGTTTGGTGTTTACAACACAAAATTTGACTATGCTTGATATAGCATTGGGCTACCAACCTGAATCTCCATATTACATTAATCTGAAGTACTTTGAGGAAGTCAGTGGCTCAGATGGCCTCCTGGGAGCCATATCTCATTAAAAAAAAAAAACACAACCTTTTTTTTAGTACTGGGAATTGAATCTAGGGGCATTCTACCTCCAAGCTACACCCCATACTCCCCTTCTTCCATTTGTTTTGTTTATTTTGTTTTGAAACAAGATCTCACTAATTATTTAAGCTGGCCTCTAACATACAATCCTCCTGTCTCAGCCTCCAAGTACTGGGATTACACTGAGCAGAGCTCTTGGATCTCACTGTATTTCTGACAACTTGAAGAGAGCTTGATGAAAGAAGGAAGAATTTCACACACACACACACACACACACACACACACACACACACACACCAGGTCTAGTCTTACCATGGGCCACACTTCCAACCCTGCACAGGATGCCTTCCTTATGCTGACCCTGAGCTGGGTCAAGGAGGCTGGCCTTGACCGACCACGAAGGGCCTCTGCCTGCCATTCTGGGAGCGTCTTCCCTGCCTCTTCCCTTCTGTGAAACTGGGCCCTCTCTAGCTTAGGGAATTTTAATATCAGAGTGATGTGTTCATGAGACCAAAATAAAATCAACCCAGGAATACTGCCAAATACTTCTTTTGTCTATCACTTATTCTCATACAAAGTCAGTCCCTCTCCTCTCCCTTGCTGGGAATTGCAAAAATGAAAACCGGACCCTCTCCACCACTTAGTGGAATCCAGCAGCAAAGAAAGCGGTTGTTAGCATGGGCAATTTGCTCTGTGCCCACGCAATTATCAATCAGTGCGGTGGGCTCCGGGACCCAGTCCTGTGTGTGTGGAAAGCAAGGCGTCTATGCAAGCCACAGACGAGCCACGACCAGAAAACCCAGAGAACTTAAATATACGCCCCCCGGGAGTCTTGGTGCCTGCCTTAGCTGGCTGGAGGAGGGCTGGCAAAAATGCTCCCCCGGTGAGCCAGAAGGACGGGCGCTTCTGCGCAGAGACCCAGTCAGTCCTGGCTCAGGAGAGGCGCGAGGAGCCCCGAGGGGCGAGGTCAGGGGGTGGGGTGGGGTGGGGTGGGGTGGGACGGGGGTGTCCCTCCCGGGGCGCACGATCAGTGGCTCTATTTGTTGTCCTGGCGAGTCCAAGCTGGGAAATGCTCACTCAGCAGGGAAAAGGGGAAGAGAGAGAGATGGGCGGCAGTTTTCTAAAAACAACGCGGCTCAGTCTCCCGCGCGCGTCCCCTCGCTCACCCCGCCCAGGCACAGAGGGGTCACCGCGGGCTCCCGCTCGGACTCCAGGGCGCCCTGGCCGCCGCTCGGGCCCGGATCCCCTTGCCTGTCGACCTGCCAGGTCCCCAGGGGCGCCTGTGCCGCCGAGTCCAGGACTGGGGCGCTCGGGGTCACCCCGAATGCCGCGAGGCGCTCGCCCCCAGCGCAGCTGGAACCGGCGGGGCTGCTGGGGCGAGGGAGGACGGCGGGGAGCGGCCACCGTGCTGGCGGCCACCGGCGCCTGGCCCTGCTGCGCCGCGCTGCCCTCCCTCCCCGGGGTCTGCGCTGGGCGCGGCCGGCGCCCCGCCTCGCCTGCAGCCCTCCGGGGCGCGGGGTGCCCCTTCCGCTCCGCCCAGGCGTTAGCCTCCCGCCTTTCAGTTTCCAACCCCCGAGGGGGGGACCGCGGAGGAGGGACGGCGGGCGCGGAGGCCAGGGCGCAGGGGGGCAGGGCGGGATCGCGGCGGCTGCAGGCTCCGTGCAGCTCGGGCGGCTCGGGGACAAGGGCGGGGAGGAAGGAGGCCCGGCCCCGAGCGAGTGCGGGCGCCCACCGTGCAGCTCAGCGCCCGGGACCCGCCCGCACCCCGCGTGGCCCCGGGCCAGAGCCGCGGGCGTCCTTTCTCCCTGCCTGACCCCAGTTCTTCCGCCAACACCTTTGACCACGGTCTCCTTGCTCATATTCCCAAATCTCCTTGGCCAGCCCTTGGCGCCAGGTAGGATTCAGGCTCAGCTCGTTAGCGGCGTGCAGCTAAGCGCCAGCTCCCGGGAGGCGCGTGACCTTCCCACCTTCCCGCCAACTCCTCCGGCGGGGTCCGCGGGCGCCTGGCCCTGCTCGGTGCCCGACCGCTGGCCGCCACCTGTTTGTCGTCTGAACTGTCTCTGCTCGTCGTGCAGGCTCGCGCCTCCCCGGGAAGCCCTCGGGGCGCACCTGGGGGGCTGCCAGCCGCCGCCGGGACCCGGTCGCGGTGGCAGGTGGGGTGGGCAGGAGCTCGAGGCCGGCATGCACAATGGCCGGTGACCCAGAGCTGGCATTTTCTTTGAGGTCCTTGCAAAGCTCGCCTCTCCCCGCCACTCTTCCTCCTCCCTCGGGATGCACCACTCACTCGACCCCGAGTTTCGAAACCCCTGGAGCATCTGGCTCGGCGACAAGGCAGAGCGGAGTCTGGCAGAGGCTGCCCCCTAGCTGGAAGGGGAGCCACCTCCCCCGCTCCTGGGCTCCCCCTGACCAAAGCAGAGAGCCCGGGATCTCGGGGACAAGGACGCCCGCGGCGCGGAGGGCGCCCGGGCGCTCGGGTGCAGGCAGGGCAGGGGGCCGTGCGGGGCTGCAGCCCGGCTTCGCCCGCCCCGGCGGCCTGACTCAGCTTCCGCGGCGGTGACGCGGCCGCCCCTCGCCCGGCTCCGCCGTGCAGCGCCCTCTCTCTAGCCTGGCTTTCTCCTTTGGGCCCCAGGATCCCGTCCCGAGCGCCCCGGGGCGCCTGCTGCTCCGGGCCCCGCGTCTCTGGCTGGCTGGCTGGCTGGCTCGGTGGGGAGTGGAGTGACCGCGGCTGGCCCCGGGGATCTGGAGTTGCGAGCTGCAGCCGCCACCTCCCGGGCACTCCGGGCTCCACGTCCCCCAGAGCCTCGCCTCCCTCCCGGAGCTGCCCAGCCCGCCCCCGGGGTCCCGAGCCCGCTCGCCGAGGGAGGGCGGCGCGACCCCGGGGCTGGCACCGGTCTCGGGGTCCCCTCCTGAAACACTGAAACACACACGCTCGCGCGCCCCGGGCGCACCCCCCGCCTTCCAGCCGAGCTCCCTGCAGGGCCTCCGGGAGAGACGGACGGACAGACGGACGGGGGAAGCTCGCGGAGGAAACTTGTTCCTCCCCGGGTACTGTCAAGCAATCGCTGGAGCCTGTGCGGGGCGAGGGGCGGGAGGAGGCGAGGGATGGGCTCCGAGGAGAGGGAGAGAGGAGGGAGGAGGGCGGGAGGAGGGAGGACGGGAGTGGGAGGCGGGTGCAGTTGGTGGAACTCCGCGGTCTCAGGCTCATCTGCTCAGCGCTGCTCCTCTTCCTCGCAGACAACCCGGACCTCCCCTGGGCGCCAGCTCCTCGGCTCCAACCCGGCCAGAAACAAGCCGGATTTTTTTTTTCTTTCTGGAAATTGGCTTTGGTGTGTCGCCCTACCTCCTCCTCCCTTCC
>PVJS01050558.1:0-14273 GCA_004027185.1 Glis glis | reverse complement strand
TGTTTTTTTTTTTTTTTTTTTTTTTTTTGCGGTACCGGGGATTGAACCCAGGGGCGTTCTACCTCCTCGCTACACCCCCGGCCCTATTTTTTTATACTTTATTTTGAAACCAGGTCTCACGAAGTTGCAGAGGGCCTCACTAGGTAGAGAGAGAGAGACTGAGAGAGAGAGAGAGACAGAGAGACAGAGAGAGACAGAGAGAGAGAGAGAGAGAGAGAGCTGAGGCTGGCCATGAACACGGATCCTCCGGTCTCCGCCTCCCAAAGTACTGGGATTACAAGCGTGCTCCTGCTCATTATTCTTAATATTATTTCTATAGATGTCATGCCTCTTATGAGGAAAGATCAAATAAAATGTAATGTAAAACATGATCATTATTCTTAATATAATTTTTAGAGATGTGTTCCTTATGAGGAGAGGTCAAATAAAATAATGTAAAACTTGGCCATTTTTCTTAGTATCATTTTTATAGATGTGCTTGATTTTAGTTATCATTTAGGAAATATAGGGAACCATCAGTGCTGGCAATCAGCACTGAAATAAAACAAAGGAGCCAGACGTGGTAGCGCATGCTTGTAATCCCAGTACTTGGGAGGCGGAGACCGGAGGATCCAGGTTTGCAGCCAGCCTCAGCTACTTAGTGAGGCCTCCGCAACTTTGTGAGACCTGGTTTCAAAATAAAGTATAAAAAAATAGGGCTGGGGGTGTAGCTCAGAGGTAGAATGCCCCTGGGTTCAATCCCTGGTACTGCAAAAAAAAAAAAAAAAGAAATAAAACAAAGGGATTAGCTGGGCATGGCACCGCATTCCTACAATCCCAGCAACCCAGGAGGCTGATGCAGGAAGCTCTGGAATGCCATGCCAGCCTGGGCAACATCACAAGACTCCATCTCAACAAACAAACAAAAAGGAGCAAAACACATAAAACAAAAGGACTTTCTGAGATTGGAAAGAAATGAAGGTCAATGAGAGGAATACAAAAACACAACAGTTCTTCCCACACCTGTGGGATAAGCCCTGCCTGGGTGGTTCATAATGGTCAGTTTATAGACTCTTTATGACTAGTATATGTGATACAGGATTGATTGGACCAAAGAAAACAATATGGATTAGGAAGTGGTCAAAGAATTGAATGATAATGTTGGGTGATGCTGCCAACCCAGCCACAAAGATCACCACAGGGATTTTCCTCAGCATACTCTGTAACGCTCACCATTTAGCCAACTTCTAAAGCAGCCCCTCTCTACCTTGCTTCCTTACACACACACGTTTAAACCCATAATGTTGACAACAGGTATAATTGTCATTGGTATGTGAAAACGAATCTGACCTATGTTCATAAAGTCATAGAAGCAAAGAACATTGGAAAGATCCTTAAAGATCATGTGCTCCAAGTCACTGTTTGATCCACTGTACAGCAATTAATTAAAAAATTGAGTTAAACATAAGATATATTTTTAGTTTCATCAAATAGGATAAATTGTATCCATTTTCTTTTTTTGTTGTTGTCGTTGTTGTTTGTTTTTGTGTTACAGGGGATTAAACCCTGGGACGTTCTACCTCCAAGCTACACTCCCAGCCCTTTTTATGTTTTGTTTTGAAACTGGGTCTTTCTATGTTGCTAAGGTTCTCTCTAAATTGCTGAGGCTGGCCTTGAATCTGTGACCCTCTTGTCTCAGCCTCTCAAGTACTGGGATTACAGGTGTGTACCACCATGCCAGGCTAAACTGTATTCATTTTAAAAAGCAAAAATAAGCTAGGTGTGGTGACCCATGCCTGTAATCCCAATACTTGGGAAACTGAGACAGGAGGATCGCAGGTTCAAGGCCAGCGTCAAAAACTTAGTGAGACTGTTTCAAAATAAAAAATAAAATAGGACTAGAGGTATAGCTTGAAGATAGAGTGCCCCTGGATTCAATTCCCAGTACCAAAAAAAAGGAAGAATAGTGTCTTTCTCCCTTACCTATTTTAGACAACTAGATTTCATGCTTTAAGGCATACAGCATTCACTCAAAGAAATATTAAAAAGAGTGGTTGAGAAATTCTTAAATCAGGAAGCACATTTTCAAATCTTTTAAAAGCATTTCTTAGAAGAAAATGTAATTCAAGACTGTATTAAATGTGAACTGATATTTTGAGAATATAAAATAGATGAGAGATTATGTGAAATTTCCATTAATACCCCATGCACAGATTTATTGGATGGAAAATAGGCTGAAAATTCACCTCGAAATATCATTACAGTATATGAAAGCTTTCCATTAGGAATTTAGATAGAAATATTTTTTTAAACTTTGGTGTCACACCAATCTCTTGACTGGTGTGGCTGAAAAGAGCTAACACTTTGAAAGAAGATACATGCCTAATATAGTTCTAGTTCACACTATCCACGTTTATTGCTTAGCATTCTCTTAAAAACAAAGATCATTTCCAAAGAAATTCAGAAAAGACTATGGTGCTATTAATACCTGCAGAAGGAGTGATGGTGTCTGCTCTATTCATCAGACATTACTATATCTCCCTGCTTAGCTTGTCTCAGAGTAACTCTTCTCTTTCTATTGATAATGAAGAAACATACTTCAAATTTGTATCATCAAGCCGGGCGTGGTGGCACACGCTTGTAATCCCAGTACTTTGGGAGGCGGAGACCGGAGGATCCGGGTTCGCGGCCAGCCTCAGCTCTCTCTCTCTCTCTCTCTCTCTCTCTCTCTCCCTGTCTCTCTCTCTCTCTCCCTGTCTCTCTGTCCCTCTCTCTACTTAGTGAGGCCCTCCGCAACTTCGTGAGACCCGGTTTCAGTAAAGGATAAAAAATAGGGCCGGGGGTGTAGCTAGGAGGTAGAACGCCCCTGGCTTCAATCCCCAGTACCGCAAAAAACAAACAAACAAACAAACAAACAAACAAATAAATAAATAAGTGAATTTGTATCATCAGACAATATTTGAAGCAGTAAGTGAAACCTAGGGTCTGGGGGTGTAAGCTAGTGGTAGAGCACTTGCCTAGCAGGCGACAGGCTCTAGGTTTGATCCTCATCACTGCAATGAATAAATGAATGAATGCATGAATGAACAAATAAATAAATAAATAAAATTCATGGAACAGTCTAGCTGGGTATGGTGGTCCACGCTTGTAATCCCAGCTACTCAGAAAGTTGAGGCAGGAGAATCCTGAGTTTGACTGGGCAACATAGTAAGACCTTGTCTCTTAAAAAAAAAAAAATCCCAAAGCCGGGCGTGGTGGTGCACGATTGTAATCCCAGTACTTTGGGAGGTGGAGAACGGAGGATCCGGGTTCGTGGCCAGCCTCAGCTCTCTCTCTCTCTCTCTCTCTCTCTCTCTCTCCTTAGCAAGGCCCTCTGCAACTTCGGGAGAGCTGGTTTCAAAATAAAGTATAAAAAATAGGGCCGGGGGCGTAGCGCGGAGGTAGAACGCCCCTGTGTTCAATCCCCGGTACCGCAAAAAAAAAAAAAAAAATCCCAGCCAGAGTTTCAGAACATACCTTTAGGACTTCTTGTTCTCAAGATTTTCTTGTGCTTTCTAAGTATGAGAACCGTTAAAGGAAGGTTCATTCATTTTTGTACTCATTCAACAGATGAGCATTTATTAACTGTTAAAATGTATCTACACCTATTTATATGGTATGATAATTCATTCATTCACTTCTTGTAAAAAATTTTCTGATAAGTAGGGTTCTAGCACTACCTGGAAATGTATTTAGAGGTGTCTGTTTCAGGTTAGTAAATATATTTATTTATTAATTTTTTTTGTGGTACTGGGGTTTGAACCCAGGAGTGTTTTATTCCTGATTTATACCCCTTCCCCTATTTTACTTTTTATTTTGAAACAGAGTCTCACTAAATTGCTGAGGGCCTTGCTAAGTTGCTGAGGCCTCGAAACTGCAATTCTCCCATCTCAGCCTCCCAAGTACTGGGATTACAGGCTTGTGCCACCACACCTGATTTCAGGTCAGTAAGTGTTCATTGAGCATCTCCTATGAGCCAACTATCATACTAGATGGAAGAGATCAACATGGGCAAGAAACAGTTTCTGCCCACAAGGACCTCCCAATTCAATGTGGATGCAAACATGAAACATGTTATCTCATTACAGTGGTATTGTATGGGAAGTCCACTATACTGGACTATGACTCCAACATGGAGGTCAGCACAAGGTACAAGAGAGGTACAGGAGAGGGCCTGGAGATCTGAAAATTTATGGTCTATGTGAGTACCACATAGCCACAGGCGATGATTTCTTTCCCCAGAAATTTTCCATGGCTCTGCTCTTCCTGTGGCAAATTAAGTAGGGAGAGGAAGAAAACAACTTATACCCAGGTCTACATCATGATAGGTAAAAATGGGTCTGCTACTCAAATATCCTCCTATCACTCACTCACTCACTCACTCATTCATTAAGTGAGATGCTATTGAGTACTATATCAAGTACCAGAGTAGAGTTGCATCTTATATTTTAAAAGTAGCTTTTAATTTGGCATCTATTAATCACTCTGACATAATACAGAATGTAATGAATTCAAGGTTCATTTTTAAAGTTGGTGGCCTGGTAACCATCATATCAAGAATAGCAAAGAAAGCTGGGAGACTGCTCAGTGAAGAGACCAGCCAACCATCTGAGATCAGATTCCTTCAGTCAGGAAGAGCCTCTGTTCAACCATTCCTCCACCCCCCCCTCCTGTGCCGTTACATACAATCCCACTTCCAGGAATGGGGCAGAAGTTGGTTCTTTCCCTATGAAGATCAAACGGCTTGGTAGATTCAGGGTTCTAGAACGTGCAGTGGGAATTCAAAGTGCTTAATTATCCAGTCTATACCCTGGCAGGGTTTGGGGAGTAGAGAGGGTTGAAATGTGGGGACAGGCAGAGAATCATCATTGCTAATGATCCCAGCACTCTGGATACAGCCTCGGATTTCTGCTCAGCATAGCAGGTCAGGGAACCATTAGCATTTAAATGTGGTAGATTACATGAAATATTTCTGCCACCACTGGTTTGTACCCATAAATGAGATGGCTCCACAAGACATCCATGAAAATTAGTTGTAGTCTCATTCTAAAGCCACAATGTGTAACACACGTACAAATGGTGGCAAACATTTTCCTAACATGTTCCATACTCAATTAATGGAATTTTTAATGCCAAGCAATGGTGAACAGAAGAAGCATTTACATTAAAATCAAAGAAATTAATTCCTAACATTGTTGGTGCCCATTTTTACTGTTCTACTTGGCATTTTTTTGGCGGGCTAACCTTTAGTTGCTTTCCCATTAATAAATGTGTAATTGTCCAAGGCTCGGTAACCAACAGCTATGATAAGAATGGGTCTTTTGAAATTGTGCTGATGCCATTGAGTTTAACCAGGACTGTGGAGTGTCAGCTGGCCACGGCTGCCATTGCCTTCACCTAGTCCTCTCTGTTCTGACAGGGAGCCAGAGCACTGAAGGATAATCACTCTAACATGATGGCTTAAAATCATTTATTTAATGCTCTATTGTTTTTCTTACTTTTGGAAATGTATGAGTGATTTGTGTTGAAACTAATCTGAGCTGGAAAATCTTTCCAAGTATTTCTCTCCTCCTCCTCCTCTTCCTTCTTCACTCTCCCCCCATTTATATTTATGTATCTATTTAGACATACACGTGTTTGTATATAAACCCATATATAGATACAAATTGCCTAAAGAATAGTACTTATTAGACTATTTGGAAGTTCAAGTTAAACATACTCGGGTGAATTTCCAAAAGGCTTATCATTAAATTTTAACAGAAAGCAAAGGACCACAGATATTGGAAGGCCCACCAGTGATGATGGTGATGACGATGACGATGATGATTTTTGGTGCTGGCGATCCAACTCAGGGCCTCACACACTCTAGGCAAGTGCTCAACCACTGAGCTATACCCCCAGGCCCCATCAGAGACTTTAAACCATCATCAGTTCTATTTATTCACTTAATCATTTATGCAATCATTCATCCTATAAATATTGAGTGTTAAATGTGTGCAAAAATTATATTAAAGAATTCCTAAAAATTTCCAGAGGAGAAAAAAAAATCAATGGTTGGCTCTGATACTTTGTTCTAATGCTTACCAATTGATTCTTTCTCATATATAATTCAAAATTATTTTCTTAAATACAAGTACATTTATTCAGCAGAGAAGAATCAGGTGATACACTATTTTAAAGCATGCTTGGGAAATATTTATGAAGAGATGTCTATAAAGAAAAATGAAGATTTTGAAATAAAAATGTATAAAACGTTTGCTTATTAAAAACTGCGCTTTCTCTTTCAAAGTAGGCCATTAGGGAAAGTAAAAATTCACTTTTATATGTTGTCCACTGTTCAAAACATTTTTGGATCTGACACTAGAGAGGTTCTTCTGACTGGCAAACTCTCATCCTTTGAGATCATGCACAACCTTTTTTACTGCTCAGACAGAATAACTGGGGGGAGAGAGCCCTGAAGCAAGCTTTCGAGGGACTTAATCTGGCTCTCACATTAGCTAGGTGCATGAATTACAGCCAGTCACCTAATCTCTCCAGGACTCAATTTTTTATACTCAAAACAAGCTCAGTAGCTACCAAACTTTATTAATTCAAAGACTTTTTAAGAGTTTTTTTTTATCCTAAGAATATCCACAGCCAAAAGCGGTGCTTATTTGGTACCAGTTAACTGAGAAAATTCTATGCTTGTCTAGTTTTGTCTCTGCAACAGCTCAGCTACACCCAGAGGCAGGAACCATCAGTTACCAAATGCAGGATAAAGTAGCTTGTAGAATTTGTAACTGAGGTGCTCACATATGAATCTATGTACTCATGGAAGGCATTATTTAAAGCACGAAAGAGAAGAAATTCTTTAGGCCATGACTCACAGAAAAAGAAAAAAAATAGAATCAACAATTACACACAGAATAAGTACAATAATTAAGGGCTACTCACTACATTAGAAAATTAGTCACTATTCACTTTTCTGATGTAAACATAGCGTATTACCCTCAATCCCACCTACATATTTAGACAAGTACCCATGACTGTGTATTCAAACAATGCCACTAAAAAAATAAAGATTTTTATGTTTAAGTCAGTATTTTAAAAAAAGAATCATCATGGGAAGTTAAAGAATAAGCTAGCCGGGCGTGGTGGCGCATGCTTGTAATCCCAGTACTTTGGGAGGCAGAGACCGGAGGATCCGGGTTCGCGGCCAGCCTCAGCTCGCATGCGCGCGCGATCGATCGATTGATCATCCTCTCTCTCCTCTCTCCTCTCTCTCTCTCTCTCTGTCTCTCTTTCTCTCTCTACCTGGTGAGGCCCTCCGCAACTTCGTGAGACCCGGTTTCAAAAATAAAGCATAAAAAAATAGGGCTGGGGGTGTAGCGCGGAGGTAGAACGCCCCTGCGTTCAATCCCTGGTACCGCAAAAAAAAAAAATAAATAAATTAAAAAATAAAAGAATAAGCTAGAGGTGGCTCACCCTGATTTTATAGTACACAGAAATTTGCTGCTAATATATAGAAATAGGATTGGTACATTGGTCCTACATTCCATGATCTTATTAAATTTAGATATTAGTTTTGGGAGTCATTTTGTAGATCCCGATGGCTTTTCTTTGTAAACAATCATAAAACCCACAAGCACAGAATTACTTCCTCCTTTCCTATATTTATGCCTTTTATTATTTTTTAATCTTAGAGCACTATTTAAAGCTTCTAGTACAATGCTAAATAGAAACAGAAAGAGTATACATCTTTGTAGTTTCCAATATCGGGGGAAAGGACAAAATATTTCACTATTATATTTAACATCGTATTTGATGCTTGGGCTGAGGATATAGGTCAGTGGTAGAGTGCTTACCTAGCATGTGCAAGGCTCTGGGTTCGATTCCCAGCACTGCAAACAAGCAAAAAATATTAACTCAAGGTGTTCTGCAGATGTCATTTATCAGATTGAAAGATTTCACGTTTATTTCCAATTTTTTCATGATCTGGTATTGACAAATGCTTTTCTGCTGTCGTGATCAAAGAACATATTCTATGAGATTGGCTTTTAAAATTTGAGACTTGTCCTATGGCCTAGTTCACCTTGGTGAATGTACATATACACTAAAAAACTCTGTGTATTATGCAGTTTCTGGATAGAGTGTTCTAGGTGTGTCTATTGTTCTTCAGATCTTCTATTTCATTACTGACATTTCATCTAGCCATTACATTAAATATTGAGAAAATACTTAAAATTTCCAATATGAGTGTGAACTTGTCTATTTTATTTCTATCAATTTTTGATTTATCTGTTTTGAAACTTCTTAAGGTATATATAATTTAAAAAACTTTATTAGGCATATACACATTTATAATTTGTATGTTTTTGTATTCAAATGGGTCTGAGAAATGGTCTTTTTTATTCATTGTGAAATGTTCCTCTGTCTCTGGTGATATTCTTTGTCTAGAAGTCTAATATCTGTAAAGTCACTCCAGGTTTCTTATGTTAGTGTTTGAATGGTATATCTTTTTCTCTCCTTTACTTTCAGCCCATGTATTTATTTTTTAAAAGCATCTCTTATAAAAATGAAGTATATTCACTTCCATTCAAGTAATGAAAATCCCATTTGAATCTTTCTGTGAAGGTAGGAATCCTTTTGTGTGTAAACAATTATCCTGTTACTCATTTTAGAAATTCTGCATCTCCGACATTAATTTCACATAATACAGAGCACAGTTGAACACATACTTGCTCTTCACAGAATGCAATGTGCTTATAGGCAGTGAGGCAAAATTGGCAAGTTCTGAGAATAGTGCCTTGGACTTCCAAAATATATGACAGACGGCCAGTTTAATTTGAATTTATTTTTTGGTAATTACTTTGGATACTCAAATTATAGCTGTGTCTGCATTTTTTTCAAGGAACTGTCCTTTTCCGTTAAAGGCATTAAGTGAATTGAGCCTGGAAATTAAGGAAATACAGTAGTTTATGTTTGAGTGAATCATTGTGCAGAAAACACACAATGTTGACGCTGGGAGAGCCTTTTGTCATTCGTCCTTATCAAGTATTCTGGGGACATGGAACCAATGTGTGTGGCACAAAAGAATAAAGACACAGTTGTTGAATACCTATTATATGCAGTGCATTGTAGAGCTGTGAGAGAGATAAAAAGCAGATGGAAGAGTATGAGCCCTTAGTGAGTCTGTCATTGTGCTCCTTCGTATTTTCTCTCTGCCCCTCCAGCTCCACTCTCCACCATTTTCTCTCCAAATCTGTGCCCTGGGTGGAAGACTTCTGGAACGCGCCAATGGGTTCTCTTAGCCTCTTGCTTCCAGCTGGTTTTGGCCAGTGGTAATCAGCAGGATGTCAGAAGAATGGAGGAGAGGAAAGTCTAGATATTTATCCCTTTGGTTCTCATCCTGTGACATCATCAGAGGCTGGCCACTTCTCTCTACAGCAGGTCAAGACTCCTTATGGAATCCTCTTTCTACAGCTGTTCTTTCTCTGGGCTCAAGTAAAACAATTCCCATTCTTGAACCTGTAGGCCTTGGGGTGGAAACAGATTTCACTTCAACCAGCCCTGTGGTACTGAACTATCTTTTATGGTTTCCTCATGTCCTGTGTGCACCTTTACAAAGGTGTCCTGTGAACCCCTTTTGTTGTCTCCTCATGTCCTTTGCAGACCTTTATTAAACACTCTTATTTAACCTATTTGTGGCGCCATTACCTTTCTGCTGGAACTTGAGTGCCACAGCAATCTGATGAACTAATAATTAACAATATAAAGTACTATAGAAGAGGCATATAAATGGTACAGATTGTAACATAATTTGCTGAATAAGTAGAGGGTAGAGAGAAATCTCCAAGACTTGGGGCTCTAAGGGAAGGTGTTCAAGAGAAGGTGAGACTGGAGATCCAGTTCAAAAAAGAGAAAAGATAAAAGAAAATGACTACTGAAGAGAGACAAACAGTGAGGGAGCAAGGACAAAGTGTGTTGAAGACACTGTGGTAAGACAGCCACATCCAGCTCAGAACAGATTGCATGGGGTAGCGATTCCATGGGGACACATGCGCCTAGTGACGTTAGCACTGGGAACACATCTTATGTGAAATTCCTCATCTTCTAAGAATTTCTCTCCCACTCAAGCAAGTTAATGTGAAGACCAGTGCAGGTGACAATACTTGGATGACTGTGAATGGGCTCTGATTTCAGTACTTCAGCATTATTACCCACAGACCACTCGCTCCACAATTATGACAACCTACTATGGCTGAGAATTGCTACATGCTATTAAATACTAAATTAAAGTTTACATTTTCATGTATTTAAGAATTGACTCAAAGTTGTTAACTTGTAAACTTGCAGATTCTTGGGCTCTATCCACCAGAAATTCTAATTCATTAATTCTGTGAGGGGACATGAAAAATCCAATTTTATTTATTTTTATTGATTTATTTTGTGGTACTGGGGATTGAACCCAGGGGCATTCTACCTCTAAGCTACTTCCCTATTTTATTTTTTATTTTTTATTTTGAAATAGGGTCCGTCTAAATTGCTGAGGGTGAGCTCGAACCTATGGTCTTCCGTTTCAGCTTCCCAAGTACTGGAATTCCAGGCATGTGCCACCATGCCCGTCTTTAAAAAAAAAAAATCCACATTTTAAAATAAGACATGTTCCTGATTCTGATACAAATCATATAGGGAGAAACATGTTGTGCACAGTAGTAGTCATTGAAGGCTTTTAATCAGAAGAGTGAATTAAGTTTTTTTTAGAAAGATTCATCTGCTGTGGGGCATAAGATAGACTAGCTGTGGAGAGAATAAAGATGAGGAAGTTAGATGAGAGAAGACTGAAAGTCCAAACAGATGGGAGTAGTACCCTGCATGACAAGACTAGCAAGAAAGGAAATGAAAGGAAGGGACAGAATGGGCAGAAAGCAAGGTGAGGAGGGGCAGGTATTGACTTACTGACCTTCATGGTATAGTGTTGTTTTGTTTGGGTATTGGGGATTGAACTCAGGGGCATACTACCTCTGAACCACATCCCCAGCCCTATTTTATTATTATTTTTTGTTTATTTTAAAACAGGGTCTCACTAAGTTGCTGAGGGACTCACTAAGTTGCCGAGGCTGGCCTGGAACTTGTAGTCCTCCTGTCTTGGCTTCCCAAGTACTGAGTTTACAGGTGTGCACCACCACGCCTGGCTGGTGTAGTGGTTTAAAACATGTCAACACATTTGTTTTGACGTTCCTTCTATCTTTTAAAAATAAAAAAAGAAAGCCGGGCGTGGTACTTTGGGAGGCAGAGACCGGAGGATCCGGGTTCGCGGCCAGCCTCAGCTCTCTCACTCTCTCTCTCCCTCTCTCTCTCTCTCTCTCTCTCTCTCCTTAGTGAGGCCCTCCGCAACTTCGTGAGACCCGGTTTCAAAATAAAGTATAAAAAAAAAATAGGGCCGGGGGCGTACCACGGAGGTAGAACGCCCCTGCGTTCAATCCCCGGTACCGCAAAAAAAAAAAAAAATAATAATAATAAATAAAATAAAATAAAAAATAAAAAAAGAAGATTCTAACTCCCCTCCCCTTGAAGAGGGGCCAGCCTTTGTGACTCATTTCTACCAAACAGAAGGTGGTGGAAGCAACACTGTGGCGATAGAGTTTCTTCCTTCTGGCTCATTCGGGTTAATGCCTTGGAGTCCTGAGCTGCTATGAAGTTCAGCTGTCCTGGACTTCACCAGGTGGAGCTCCACCATGTGGAGTGAGAAGGGATGCCTGAGGAGCCACAGCTGTTCCAGCCCCCAGCTGTTTGAGTTTCCCCAACCATGCATCAGACATAGGGGTAAAGGCTTCCGGGATGACCCCAACCCCAACCCAACTCCAAACACCGTGCAAATGCAACTTCATGAGAGACCTCGAGTCAAAACCAACCAGCTGAGCAGTTCTTGACTTCCTGTTCCAGATAACACATGTGAAACTATAGTTATTGTTCTAAGCCACTGAGTTTTGGAGTGATTTGTTACGTAGCAATCGTACATAATCTACAGGGCAACATCAAAGATGACTTTGGGTTTTATCTTTGTACAAAGTTTGGGAATTGACTTCTCACTTTAAAGAAGACAACTATGAAAATATCTGTTTTTATTGTAATGATCTTTTGCTGTATCACAACACATGCAATGAAATAAATGATGAATTGTCTAATATTTTCTCAATTTCAAAACCTAATTATTAAATAATTATAAACACGTTTCTAAGTCATTAATTCTAGAGAAAGTATCAACATTTTCTTTAATATTTTGCATGGAAGTGCTAATGCTTAGGGAAAATATTGCCTAATTAAAATTAAATCACTCCCCCTTAAGAGCAAATCAAATTTGTCCCCCTTAGGAATAGCAAATCAAATTATGGGTCTGTCAGATCAATTCACTATGCAAATAGGATGATGACAGCCCTCTGAGAAACGACTTTCTTTTATCAATATAGCTTTTTATTTTTTTTTAATATTTTTGTGGTACTGGGGATTGAATCCAGAGGCATTCTACCTCTGAGCTACACCCACAGCCCTTTAAATTTTGTTTGTTTGTTTCTTTTGAAACAGGGTCTGACTAGGTTACTGAGATTCTCATTAAGTTGCTGAGGCTGGCCTCCAACTTGTGATCCTCCTGTCTTAGCTTCCCAAGTATTGTGATTACAGGCATGTGCCACCACACCTGGCTCAATCTAGCTTTTTAAAAAATAACATTTATCTAGCCGAGATTTTTTTTCATACACACAATCTCAGTCATTCAAACTCAGAACTTAATCTATTTTTAGACTCATTTTAAATGGCAAAGCTGAGCCCCATGTATAGATACTAGAGAAAGTCACAACTAGAAAACAACAAGAAAAACCCAGATGGTCAACATACCTGCTCCAGCAGGTCTCACCCTCTCTTATCCCACAACGCATAATGGAATCCACAAGGGCTGTGTGCGTTCATGGGCCACAGTCCACCTGAGCGCAATTCCTGGAGTCCTTTCTTCCTTACTCAAAAAGCCTGAAGTGGGGCTGGGGGTGTGGCTCAGCGGGTAGAGCACAAGCTTAGTATGCAAGTGGCCCTGGGCTCAATACCAGCACCAAAAAATATATAAAAATAAATAAATAGATAGATAAAATAAAATAAGAGGAAGAAGCAGCTCGAATGAACGCAAATGAGTAAGAGTGGCATTTAAAACTCCTCAGGGAGTTTTAAAGTCCCCTCTCCGTCGCCTCTCCCACCCCTGCCACCCCACTACAGTCCAAGTAAATTTGCCTTGTGTCTGCTATTGCTAAGCGTCAGTACTTTGACTATGAACATGACACCTCAAATCCGTGAATGCACACCTCAGAAAACAAGAGTGCCATGGCAACTGCAGCTTTAACAAGAGTTTGAATTTGTGTTAACGATGCCATTCCTTCAGTTATTCCCCGACCATCTCTGAGTGTATGGGTCAGACCTATTTGATCCTTAGTCCTGGATTCCTGAAGGAGGGTGTGTGCACCCAGGAGGATGGTTCAAGATGATGAAGTGGGGTATGGAGAGAAATAGTACGTCTTCTGTTTAAATTTACTTTTAACATTTTACAAGTAGGGAAAATTAAGCTTCACCCATTTTTCATATATAGACTGATGTGGCTGCCAGTATGGCAGATGGTCACTTGTCACACATCTTTGCGAGGTATTTTTTTTTTCTGGCAAAACAACTAAAATCTAGTATCACTACACAGTCAGTTTAGTATTGAATCATGTCTTTGAAACTTACAAAGTTTTAAGTGTTTTTTTCAAAATAGAGTTTCATTTTAAATCACATTAGGCTTAAACCATGTTAGTAACTGAAAAAATAGTGTGTACTAAAATGAAATGTGAATTGCTGAAATTATTAGTTTTTTCAGCTTGATCTCACCCTCTTAAATACTCTCCCTCTGTGTTTTATAATTTACAAGCCAAGCGTGGTGGCGCAGGCTTGTAATCCCAGTACTTGGGAGGCGGAGACTGGAGGATCCAGGTTCGCGGCCAGCCTCTGCTACTTAGTGAGGCCCTCCGCAACTTCGTGAGACACGGTTTCAAAATAAAAAAGATAAAAAAATAGGGCTGGGGGTGTAGCTCGGAGGTAGAATGCCCCTGGGTTCAATCCCCGGTAGGTATTGCAAAAAAAAAAAAAGAAAAAAATAATTTACATGATAGCAGACAGGAAGGGCGGGTGCTCAAATGATTTTTACCGATGGTATGTATGATCAAAAAAAGCATGGATAATATTATCCAAAGTTTTTA
>PVJS01050557.1:0-14275 GCA_004027185.1 Glis glis | reverse complement strand
CTCTCTCTCTCTACTTAGTGAGGCCCTCCGCAACTTTGTGAGACCCGGTTTCAAAATAAAGTATAAAAAAGGGGGGGGGTGTAGCGCGGAGGTAGAACGCCCCTGGGTTCAATCCCTGGTACCGCAAAAAAAAAAAAATAAAAATGAATAAATAAATAAATAAATAAATAAATAAATAAAAGGGTCTGGGGGTGTGGCTCAGAGGTAGAGTGCCCCTGGATTCAATCCCCACTACCACAAAATTAAAAAAAAGAACTTAACCTTTGTTCAAACCCTTTACTTGTGGCGCTGAGTACTCTTTCTGGTCATTGTAGGGTCTCAACAACGAGTTATTGAACAAATGAGAACATCAGTGAATGACGTAGCCAACAAACCAACGCTATTATTTCACATGTGAAGTGAAACCTCAAAGACCACAGCCAAATCACCTTGGAAACCCTGCTGCTGCCGGGCGTGGTGGTGCACGCTTGTAGTCCCAGTACTTGGGAGGCGGAGACCGGAGGATCCGGGTTCGCGGCCAGCCTCAGCTACTTAGTGAGGCCCTCCACAACTTAGTGAGACCCGGTTTCAAAATAAAGAATAAAGATAGGGCTGGGGGTGTTGCCCGGAGGTAGAATGCCCCTGGGTTCAATCCCCAGTGCCAAAAAAAAAAAAAAACCCTGCTGCTAGAAAGAGATCAGACCTGCCATTATTTCTAGCGGTTGGGTTTTACATGTTAATTAATTTTTCTGATTCAGTGTGGGCTTAAACCATTTATCCGAAGGTTCCAGAATATATTCTGTGAATTACTCTATGGTAAGAGACATAAAGATTGAAATGATGAGCTAAGCACTCGATTGAGCCAGACTCTACAGGGTCTTTGTGATGGTCCTCTACGGGCGTGCACATCTGGCTCTTGTGGGGACAGATTCAATGGGTTCTCTCCCCTTCCCCTCCCAGCTCATGGGCAGGACGTGTCCTTCTGTGACATCACCTCCCTTCAGATCAACAGCTGCCTGCCAGCCCTTGGGAATACAGTGACTGCCTCGTCCTAGCCTGGGGCGCCACCCGCCCCTGCAGCAGCAATATTTAATAACATGAGAAATACAAAGACCAGCCAGATGAGTCACTGTCGTGAGTGACCGGCCAAATTGAAATTTCCTTTCACAAAAAGGCCTTGAAATCACAGGAATAAAAGCACACTTCTTTCATTTCCAGCTTTAACGGGCGTGCTATGCGTTTCAGGGATCACGCCTGCTTCTCCTCTGCCCGGTGGATGTCCCGAGGCACCTCCACTGGTACCTCCACGGTGGCTGCTTAACCCCACGCTCTGCAGACGTCACGCCCTGGCATGCTGCCGGCTCTAACTTCTGTGCTCCAGCTGCAGACCACCTGTGTTATTTTACACTTCCTGGTTTTCTTCATTGTCACTCATTTCTCTGACTCAAAGACCTTTGTTTATCTCGTTTTTTTTTTTGGCGGTACCAGGGATTGAACCCAGGGTCATTCTACCTCCGCGCTACACCCCCAGCCCTATTTTTTATTCTTTATTTTGAAACAGGGTCTAAGTTGCGGAGGGCCTCACTACGTAGCCGAGGCTGGCTGCGAACCCGGATCCTCAGGTCTCGGCCTCCCAAGTACTGGGATTACAAGTGTGTGCCACCATGCCCAACTAAATACCTTTGTTTCAAAGGAAAAAAAAATTGTCTCATTGCTCGTGATTATGGTAAACCAGTATCTCCTGCCACTGAGACACATCGGTAAAATTAGAGGGGAAGGCAAAATAAAAACAGGATGGGCTGGTAGTGTCTGCTGTCTGCTAAAAACTCTAAGGCTAGGGCTTGAGATTTTCTTTGACCAAGAGGGAGAATGGAAGTGTTAGATGGTAAAGAAATAGTTAATGCCAGTGGTGGCTTTTCTCTCCGTTGTAATGACATGAATTGGAAAGGGGAGACTGACGAGGGAGGTCCTTTTGGGTTATCCATTCTGTATCATGACTGTGCTGAAGGTTATGAGAAGCTATCCAAGGGATAGAATTGCATGGAACTACACACACACACACACACACACACACACACACACACACACATGACATGCACACAGATTCATGTAAAAACGTGTGGAATCTGAGACTCTGTAGCCTAGTTAAAAGCCTTGTGCCGATATCAAGGTCTCGCCTCGGCTGTGGCACTATGGTTATGTGAGATGTCACTGTGTAGCTGGGTGAAGGATATACTCTGCGTTAGTTTTGCAGCAACTTCCTATGGGTCCACATGATTTCAAAATAATAAGTGTTAAGCCGAGTGTGGTGATGTACACCTCTAATCCCAGTACTTGGGAGGCTGAGACAGAGGATCACAGGTTTGAGGACAGCCTCAGCAAGTAGTGAGACTTTCATCAATCCAGCAAGACCCTGTTTCCAAATAAAAATAAAATAGGGGTGAGGGTGTAGCTTGGAGGTAGAATGTCTCTGGGTTCAATCCCCAGTACCACACACACACAAAATAAATGTTAAAAGAAGGGGAATAGCTGGGCGTGGTGGCGCATGCTTGTAATCCCAGTACTTCGGAGGCTGAGACAGGAGGATAGCAGGTTCACGGCTAGCCTCAGCTACTTAGGCCCTCCGCAACTTAGTGAGACCCTGTTTCAAAATAAAGAATTAAAAATAGGGCTGGGGGTGTAGCTTGGAGGTAGAATGCCCCTGGATTCCATCCTCAGTACCACAACAAAAAGAAAACAAACAAACAATAATGAAGGGGAAAATTGCCTTCCCCATGTGGCCTGCATCTGTGTACCACCTCAAATCAACATGTGGTCTACTCACTTTGTGGGAAAAAATGGTTTATCATTTTCTAGAGGTAAAAACTTAGGAAGATTCATTTATCAGACTGTGGACCCCTCAAGGATAGAATGTAGCATCATAAGAGCACTGTGGTCAGGATCCCAGGCTCTGGGCCCAACAGAACTGAATCTCAGGTTCATTCTGCCAGTAGAGAGACTTCAGGCAACAGTCTTAACCTCTCGGATCCTAAGCTTTTATTTTGGTTGAAAGTGAAGATAATAAATAGCCAGCCATAGTGATGCATGCCTATAATCCCAGTACTTGGGAGGCTGAGACAAGAGGATCGCAGGTTTGAGGACAGCCTCAGCAGCTTGGCGAGGCCCTCACAACCTAGTGAGACCCTGTTTCAAACTGTAAAACAAAATAGGAAATAGGGCTGGGGGTGTAGCTCAGAGGTTGAATGTTCCTGGGTTCAATCCCCAGTACCACACACAAAAAAATAAATAAAAAGAAAGTGGAGATAATAAGAGTATGATATCTTCCTTGTAGGGCTTCTAAAGGGATTGTATGAAATAATTCAGGGGAAGCACTTAGCATACTATAAGTGCTCAATAGTTAATTATTTGTCTTATCTTTTTTTTTGTTTGTGAGGTACTAGGGATTGAACCCAGGGACATTCTACATCTGAACTATACCCCCAGCCCTATTTTATTTTTTATTTTTGAAACAGGGTCTCACTAAGTTGGGAGAGCTTCACTAAGTTGCTGAGGCTGGCCTTGAACCTGTGATTTTCCTGTCTCAGCCTCCCAAGTGCTGGGATTACACGCATGTGCCACCACAACTGGCTTGTCTTATCTTTTTATCATCTTTCTTCCCTCCTTCCTCTCATCCTCCTCTTCCTCTTGCTCCTGGTATGGCCTGGTAATGTCTCCCAAAACAGTATGTTCAGGTCCCAACCTTTGGCATTTGTGAGTATAAGCTTATATGGAAACAGGGTCATTGCAGATGTAATCAAAGTAAGACGAGGCCATACAGGATTGGAGCATGTTTCAGTCAGCAGTCTCCCTGCTATGACCCCAAATACCTGACGATCACAACTTAGAGGAAGGAAGATTTATTTGCTCACAGTTCTGGAGGTTTCAGGGGTTCAATCCATGTTAGGCCAGGTGAAGTCTGCAGAGCTCAGGGCATGGTATGGGAAGCAGAGAAGAGCTCAAGGGCTCTGCTCTTACATCAAGGAGGCTGGAAGCAGAGAGAGTTCATGAAGGGGGTCCCTGGACATATCTATAGTCCCCAGGGCCATACCTCGAGTGACCTACCCTCTCCAGTCACACTCTACCTGCCCAGGTCACCACCCAATAAATCCATTACAATAGATTCACCCACTGATGAGATTAGAACTGTCATGATTCAATGATATCACCTCTAAACATCAACACGTGAGCTCCTCAGGGGACATTCTATATCCAAGCCATAAAAAAGCATAACTGATAGGTGTCTTTATAAGAAAAATGGTAGGGTGACTTGTAGACAGGGACACGGAGGAAAAGCACAGGGAATATTTGATTGAGACTAGTGCTCTTATAAAAGAGAACTACATAGCTCCTTCCACAATGTGAGGGCACAGTGAGAAAATCAGAAAGAAGGTTCTCATGGGACTTTGAGTCTGCCTGAACCTTGACCCTGGGTTTTCCAGGACAGTGAAAAATAAATTATAAACCCAGGTTTTTTTTCTTTTTGCAGTACTGGGAGTTGAACCCAGAGGCATTCTACCTCCGAACTACACCCCCAGCCCTATTTTTTATTCTTTATTTTGAAAAAGGGTCTCACTAAGTTGTGGAGGACCTCACTAAGTAGCTGAGGCTGGCCACGAACCTGCGATCCTTTGGTCTCAGCCTCCCAAGTACTGGGATTACAAGCATGTGCCACCACGCCCGATTTTAAACCCAGTTGATGATGTTTTGTTACTTATTCCCTACTGGAATAAGATAGGCAGAAAGCAATTGACTCACTCTTAAGTCACAGAATGAAGTTAATGTCATATCTGGGAATCGTAACTCCCTTCTCTCTCTATTCCTCTATCTTCAAAGCAGCAGTAATCATTGGGTCATGGAACCTTAACTGCAGTGGATCTCAGACTTCACATAACCCAAACCCTTCCTGAAGAAACTGAGCCCCAAAGAGAACTGATTCCCCAAAGTCACAAAGCCAACTACTGTACTTTCCCTCCATGTAAAGTTTGTACACCCAAATTACCCACCAATCAATGAAAAATAATAGATGATACTTCCCCTAGTGGCAGAGCTCTGTAATACAAGCAAATGCAGCCCAGATACACATACAATTTTTTTTTTCTTTATAGATGGGAGATGATTTATTTTAAAGCACTGATATTTGGCAAGGTAGGTTTTTTAACAAAAAATAATAAGTCGCATACTACACAGCTCCTCAGAGGGATGGTACAGTTACTTCCTTAATATATTAGATTTAAGTTTATGATTACTCTAACTTTGCCTTGAAACATTAATCATTGAAAGCAAAATATTTCTTTTAGCTGATTTTATACTTTTTTGCTGGGTTAATGCAATATTATTGCACACTTAGAGGTAATAATTTTCTATTTGATTTTAATACACAGTAAAATATACTTAAATAAACCCAAAGTAATATTTCCCCCAACAAAAACTATTTTAAAATCACTTTCAATACATGTACAGCGAAATAAATTTAGTTTCCCCCAAAGATATAATTATAGATTTGAGATGCATCTTATATACCCACATAGCTTATGTGCCAGCAAAAATGATACTAACCCAGAAAAACTGTTTTTAATGTCTCAATGGGGAATCTTCTGGTTTTTTTCCCTTCAAATCATTTTGTCCTTAAGTTCTTAGTCAATGCTTATATAAATTTCAGCAAAACAGTGTGATTAGAAAACAGGGTACTTAAACTCCCAACCTCAGAGGTGTGGTTAATCCAGATACACACACAAGTGATCTACTTTGGGGGGACTATAAGAATAGAACATATATATATATATATATATTTTCCAGTGGGTACTGGGAATTGAACCCAGGAGTGTTCTACCTCTGAGCTACACCTTCAGCTCTATTTTATGTTTTATTTTGAAACAGGATCTCGCTAAGTTGCTGAAGATCTCACTAAGTTGCTGAGGCTGGCTTTGAATCTATGGTCCTCCGGATTCAACCTCCCAAGTACTGGGATGACAGGTGTGTGCCACCACGCCTGGCTAGAACAGATTTCAGGACTTACTTTTCTGGAAAATCAGAAAGTGCTCCTGTCTCTGGTTCTTCTACTGAAGACAAGGTTATCAGGACTATGAGATCAAGCACTTGGCAAATGGCTTCTAAGACAAGCATAGATCTACCTCGCACGTTGCCCTCCTCTAGAAATAGCACGAGGATGCTCTTGGGCCAAAGGGAAGAAACGAAGCCGTTCATGTTGATGCTGTCACGTCTATCTCTCCCGGAGAAGAAGAAACCAAAATTTCTGTGCCAGGCAAGCACTTTAAATACTTCATCTTTTTAAATCCTAACATCGCATATGAGAAAGATGCCAACCCCGTTTCGAACTTCAAAGAGGCTCCTTTTGTCCTTGGTTCCATCTTGTCAACTGGCATTGATTAAGCACACACCCTGCGCCAGGACCTGTGTGATTTGTTTGTATTATTTAATCTTCAAAACTGGTGCGGCAGCATCTAAAGTTTACAGATGGAGAAAGCCAGGCTAGAAAAATGTTGACACTTTTCCTGTCTTTGGGGACCGGTAGATGAAAACTCCTGAAACACATGGAGAAGCCAGGGACAGCTGTCAGAATCATGGGGGTCAGATCGCCATGTAGAAAATGGCCCAGTGGATAGAGGCTCCCTCCTACCACGGTCAAGGGCACACACCCTGTGAGCAGGGGAGATGGGATTTGAACTGCGACCCACCTGACTCCAAAGCCCAGGTGCGTATCTACCATGCTGCCCTCTCCTTATTCTTGCTCTTTTTCAGAGATATAATGAGAAAGCAAGGAATCTTCTGAAATTACTGACCTTTCCCCCCAACAACATCAATTTCTCTTTGGAAATTTATCCCTTGCTCCTTGTGTTTAGAATTGCTGATTGGAGCCAGGCGTGGTGGCGCACGCTTGTAATCCCAGTACTTGGGAGGCTGAGACAGGAGGATCTGGGTTCCCTGTTTCCAAATAAAGAATAAAAAAATAGGGCTGGAGGTATAGCTTAGAGGTAGAATACTCCTGAGTTCGATCCCTAGTACCACAAAAAAAAAAAAGAATTGCTAATTGGTAGCTGGGTGTGGTGGCACATGCCTATAATCTCAGGACTTGGGAGGCTGAGACAGGAGGATTGCAGGTTTGAGGCCAGGCTCAGCTATGTAGTGAGGCCCTCTGCAACTTAGTGAGACTCCGTTTCAAAATAAAAAATAAAAAGGGTTGAGAGTATAGCTCAGAGGTAGAATTCCCCTGGTTTCAATTCCCAGTACCAAAATGAATGAATGAATGAATAAATAAATAAATAAATAAATAAGTAAATAAATAAATAAGGTTTAAAATTGCTGATTGGTAGCCGGGTGTGGTGGCACACACCTATAATCCCAGTACTTGGGAGGCTGAGCTAGGAGGCTCATAGGTTCAAGGACAACCTCAGCAATTAGCAAGACCCTCAGAAACTTAGACCCTGTTTCAAAATAAAGAATAAAATAGGGCTGGGGGTGTAGCTCAGAGGTAGAATAAGCCCCCTCCCCAATTGCAGGTTGGTCCACATAAGTGTATACCTCTATGGGAGGCAGGATAATGATTGTCTCCCCCCCCCCAAATATGTCCATGTTTTAACTCCCAAATGTTCTGCAGACTACAGGGTGAAGGGGGATTAAGCCTGTAGGTGGCATTGAGGTTGCTAATCCTCTCACCTTAAAATAAGGGATGGGGGAGCAGTATCATGACAAAAATCCTTAAGAATGGAAGACTGATCTTGGGACCCTGAGCAAACATGAATCATCAGAGAACAATTTGACTTCAGTTTCCATGTACACACTCAACCACAGACAGCTGTCTACTACAGATTGAAACTGAAGTCAAATCTTTAATGACTCATGTTCTTCTAGTGCCCTAAGGTCAGTCTTATGATTACTATCAAGTGGACCTAGTACTACACAGGTAGAAATACCAGCGGAGTGGATTCGTCTTGGCTTGTAAAATACTCTGATGGTCTCAAATATCCACAAATTGTTCTCTTATAGGTTGGCCTTTCCTTAGAAAAGTGGGGTGCAGAATTCATAAACACGGTTAGATGAGGGTCCTCATGCATTGAAGTTTCACCTGCTGTCTTGGAGGAGACAAAACATCCTTACAATAAAGGGTAATAAGATTTTTTTTCCCTGAATTGAAAGCATTAAACTTGAGCTCATCTTTACTAAGCTGGCACCCAAACCTGGTGAATTTTTCTGGCCAGATAAAATACTTCATTTCAATTCTGGGCTGCTGTGGAATCTGCCCCCTCCCCCACCCCACCCCGCCTCTGCGCCATTTTATTTCATTCCCAATAGGTAACTATTTACAGTTTTGTGTGCATGTTCCTCTAGATCTTTCTTATACATTCATATGTGGGAATATACAATAAAATTTTATTTCATTTTTTTCCTTCACATAACAATACTCTTTAGAAAACATTGTAGATCCAGCCGCATAACTCCACCTCGTCTTTGAAAAGGATTACTGCAAGGTCTTTTATATACGTTTGAAATGGAGAAACTATGGTTCAGATTTCTATGGGGAAAGTACTGATCTTTGAAATGTTGGCAACTAATTAAAATCTTGCAGAGTAGTATGTGAGCTTCACCAAGTATGCCCGTGGGCTGGGTTCACTCCATGCACGGCGAGTCTGAGACCTCCGCGTGGGTGTACTTTCCAGTCTAGCCCCACGGGCACGGAATGGACCAGGATCTGATTGGTGGACTCCACCAAGGTGTGGAAGGAGGGAGATGGAAGAGGAGACTCAGACAGCTGGACTGAGGTTATCACCGTCCACTCTACCCTGTTCCCTTCTTCTAAGCACACAGAGGGATTGTATTTTTCAGCTTCCTTTTGACCGGGCAGCGTCATGGGACTAGGTCTGGCCAATGGACTGTGGGCAGAAGGGACCTGAGTCACTGCCAGGCTTAACCATTTCATTGCTGGTGAGAAAACTTCTAGCCCTGTTCTTCCCCCAGTAATTATGGGAGCAGATGCGAAAGTGTAGCCTCCAGCATCCTGGTTCCTGAGTGATTATTCTGAATGCAGCCCTTCTATGACTCCCACCAGATTGTGTGTGTGTGTGTGTGTGTGTGTGTGTGTGCACGTGCGTGCACATTCATGTGCTGGGATTGAACCCAGGGGCATTCTACCTCCGAGCCTCACCCCCAGCCCTATTTTATTTGGAAATAGGGTCTTGCTAAGTTGCTGAGGGTCTCCATAAGTTATTGAGGCTGGTCTGGAACTTGTGATCCTCCTGTCTCAGCCTCCCAAGTCCCGGGGTTACAGACGTGTAATCCCACCACCACACTTGACTCCCACCAGATATTTGTGTGAGTGAGAAGTAAACCTTGGTTTTATGATTTTTGGGATTCTGTGGTTTTAAACTATTTTAAAGATAATATAACTTGACCTATCCTGGCTGATACAGAATATATTAGCTCTATGTTACTGTAATAAATGACCCTGAATTAATTAATTAATTAACTTATTGCAGTACTGGAGATTGAACCCAGGGGCATTTTACCTCCAAGCTACACCCCCAGCCCTATTTTTTATTCTTTATTTTTGAAACAGGATCTTGCTAAGTTGTGGAGGGCCTCACTAAGTAACTGAGGCTGGTCGCGAACCCAGATCCTCCAGTCTCCGCCTTGCAAGTACTGGGATTACAAGTGTGTGCCACCACACCCGGCTATGACCCTGAATTTAGCAGCTTAAAACAAATACCCTTTCATTTGCTGACCGTTCTGTGGGTCAGGAGTCTGGCATGGTGTGACTGGGGTCTCTGCTAAAGATACAGAAGGCTGACATCAAGATATTTACTGGACTACACCCGAGCCGGGCATGGTGGCGCACACTTGTAATCCCAGTATTTTGGGAGGCGGAGACTGGAGGATCAGGGTTAGCGGCCAGCCTCAGCTCTCTCTCTCTCTCTCTCTCTCTCTCTCTCTCTCTCTCTCTCTCTCTCTCTCTCTCTCTCTCTCTCTCTCTCTCTCTCTCTACTTACTGAGGCCCTCCGCAACTTCGTGAGACCTGGTTACAAAATAAAGTATAAAAAATAGGGCTGCGGGCGTAGCACGGAGGTAGAATGCCCCTGCGTTCAATCCCCGGTACCGCAAAAAAAAAAAAAAAAAAAAAAGATATTTACTGGACTACACCCTAATCTGGAGGTTCAACTAGGGAAAGATCTACTTCCAAGCTGCCTTGGGCAGTTGGCAGAATTCGCTTCCTTGTGGTTGTAGGACTGAAGTTCCTGTCGTCTTGCTGGTTGTTGGCCAGGGACTGCTCTCATCTTCTGGAGTCTGTTCTCAGGTCCTTCTGTGCCCCTCCATATCAACAATGGAGAACCTCCCTCACACTGTGAATCGCTCTGACTTTCCCTTCTACCACCAGCCAGAGAAAACTCCCTGCTTTTAAAGGCTCATGTGACTGGTCAGTTCCCATCTCCCTACTCTTCCTCTCCAGGCCTGCTCTGCCACCTGGAATAACTTAGTTATGGGAGTAAATCCCATCACCCTCTCAGTCCTGGGGATTATGCAGGCTGTGTACACCAGTGAGATAGAAAATCTTTGGGAGCCGCATTAAGATTCTAACACATGGGAAGAAAGTAAGAAAAAGCGAGTGAGTGAAATAGACTACTCGTTGGTCTATTTCTGCATGGGGAAGAATCTATATACTTATCTCTTGCTTAATGACTTTAATCATTCCTGAGAACTCTGCTGCTAAGTAAAAAGCCACTAAATGGGAGAATTTTTTTCACATTAG
The DNA here is from genome assembly GCA_004027185.1 of Glis glis. Lineage (NCBI taxonomy): Eukaryota > Metazoa > Chordata > Mammalia > Rodentia > Gliridae > Glis > Glis glis. The sequence continues at coordinate 3,498 of PVJS01050557.1, read as the reverse complement.
TTCAACTGGGAAAAATCATGACATATTCTATTTCAATTCATAATATCCTTACAATTTTCAAAAATAGGAAGTACCATTAAGCCCGGTGTGGTGATGCACACCTGCAATCCCAGTACTTGGGAGGCTGAGATAGGAAGATCACAGGTTTATGTCCAGGATCATCAACTTAAAGAGACCCTCAGCAACTTGGTGAAACCCTGTTTCAAAACAAAAAATAAAAAAGGTCTGGGAGTATAGCTCAGAAGCAGAATGCTCCTGGGTTCAATCTGCAGCATCCCACCCTCCAAAAAAATTGTGAATGTAGGCCGGGTGTGGTGGCGCATGCTTGTAATCCCAGTACTTTGGGAGGCGGAGACCGGAGGATCCGGGTTCTCGGCCAGCCTCAGCTTGTGCACATGCGCGCTCTTTCTCTCTCTCTCTCCCTGTCTCTCTCTCTCTCTCTCTCTCTACTTAGTGAGGCCCTCTGCAAATTCGTGAGACCCTGTCTCAAAATAAAGTATAAAAAATAGGGCCGGGGGCGTAGTGCGGAGGTAGAACGCCCCTGGGTTCAATCCCCAGTACTGCAAAAAAAAAAAAAAATTGTGAATGTAGTAGGAAAGGAGACCCTGTTTCCAAATAAAAAAATAGGGCTGGGGGTATAGCTGGGAGGAAGAATGTCCCAGCACCACTCCCCTACCCCCACACACTCACACACACAGAAAACAATATTGATTCAACAATGAAATCCACATTTATAAAAGCAATAAGTATGAATAGAAAGTAAAGAAATAGAGTTTGTACATAAGATATAGCATGAAGAAGGAGAGCTGCTCTTGCCAACAGAGACAGGAAAGATTTAATTGTGGGTGGCATTTGGTGGCGTGCGCTCCCAAGGGCATCCATCATCCTTTGAGAGGTGCGTTTTTTATTCTGTGTCATTTTCTTTAGTAATTCCCAAACCACTTGGGGGCTGGTGAGGTGGTCATCTTGCACTCAAACTGCACACACACACACACAAACATACAGTCAAGCTCAGAAAGACACAGAGGATAAAACAAGTGCAAACATGAGTGTGCTCGAGGATAGAGGACGTGTGCAAAACCCACAGAAGAGCTACAGCAAACACCACCCCTTCATCCCTTCCTCTCAGTGTGTGTACCCAAGGAAAATCTGTTGACCTCACGCAAACACGGCTCCCAATTCAAGTTTGTCCCTTTTGATATTTTCTGATTTGGAACGGTGGTGTCGGTTAAATGGGAGAGCGTGCCTTTGCCTGAAACCATAGTGCCCAATGATCATTTCTTATTCCTTCTTATAGCATATTTATTTATTTAATGTGTTGGGGGGAAAACATTGGTATTGAAAAAATGGTTGTCCAAAATTAGCATACTTTTTCAAGAGCCATGATGACAAAAAAAATTGATTGATTAGCTTTAATATGATCTATTATTTGGGTTTAAGTCCACAGTATATGGCTTAGGGACCCTCTGAAATACATAGGCTCATAGTTGGTTTCGGTTTGTTGTTGGCTATTAAAAAAAAAATCCCTCTTCTTTTCCAGAGTAAATTTGAAAAGGAAGAAGAAAAATAGTCTAAGGAAAACTATTTGAGATCAAATTAAGTCAAATTGATCCATTTGGAGGTCATCACTAATTAGGAATTTCTGGAAGAACCAAGCTTAAGAAATTGATGCAGAGCCTAACGTGGATAGCAATTGACTTTTATAAATCTGATTTAATTTTTAAAATAGGGAAATTTTAAAGCTAAATGTTACTTTCATATTTCAGGGTGATGTTTTCTATACCACAAGAACATTATAAAGAAAAGATCATTTAACAAGTTAACACAAGGCAATAAGAATGAAGTTCAGTGTTTCCTTTAAAGCATCTTAACAGGAACCATCCATTTACGTTGTGATATTATATCGTTATTTTATAAATGACACGTGAGGTACCTTTTTTAGAATCATGAATGCAAGCCGGGCATGGTGGCACACACCTGTAATCCCAGTACTTGAAAGGCTGAGACAGGAGGATCACAGGTTTGAAGCCAGTCTCAGCAAACTAAGGAGACCCTCAGCAACTTGGGGAAACCCTGTTTCAAAACAAAAAATAAAAAAGTGCTGGGAGTGTAGCTCAGAAGTAGAATGCCCCTGGGTTCAATCCCCAGCATCCCACCCCATCCCCCCCAAATTGTGAATGCAATAGGAAAAGCTGTAAACCCAAGCTTTTTTTTTTTTTTTTTTTTTTTTTTTTGCAGCACCGGGGATTGAACCCAGGGGCGTTCTACCTCCGAGCTACACCTCCAGTCCTATTTTTTATACTTTATTTTTGAAACCAGGTCTCACGAAGTTGCGGAGGGCCTCACTAAGTAGCTGAGGCTGGCCGCGAACCCGGATCCTCCGGTCTCCGCCCTCCAAGTACTGGGATTACAAGCGTGCGCCACCACGCCCAGCTAAACCCAAGCTTTTCTCTTGCTGTTTTTCCAAGTTAGTCTTTCTTTAAAAAAAAATTCCTTGGTATAAGTTTATCTTTGACCCAAAGGGACAAAAGAATATTTTTAGTAAAGTCTCTTGACAGTTCAAGAGGAGAAAATACAGCTTTGAGTAAATATTATATAAAAATTATATAATATATAATGCATTTAATATGTTTATAAATTTTTTGTGTCTGTCCTAGATACATTTATAATCCAAAACTACTTACTTCGCTTTAATTTTGATCCTCTTTATTTTTGTTGTTGCTTTTGCAGTGTTGGGGATCAACCCCACAGTGGTCATCTGTAGGCTGGAGATCAGGGAAAAATCAGTAGCTGCTCAGTCCAAGAAGCTGGAGCTTGGGAACAAGGATGCAGCCCCAGGCTGAAGTGCATGCTGGGAAGCTCCCTAGGGAGTCGCTGGCCAGGGTCCATGTTGAAGGGCTAAAGAAGCTGGAGTCTGATGTTTGCAGGCGATGGCAGCAGCATAAGAAGAATCAGGCTTGCACACACTGTCCTTCTGGTTTTCTTCCATCCGGGTCCCCAGACTTTTGGCCAGGGCACCCCCATCCAGGTGGCCCGCTCCCCTCGGTTTTCTGTCCCACATGCCAGTCTTCTCTGGAAACGCCCTTACCGACACACCTGGAAGTATGCTTTAGTAATTTCCTAGGTGTCTCTCAATCCAATCAGGTTGACACTCAAGATTCACCCTCACAGGGCATCGGGTGAGATGAGACCCAGACCAGGTGGCAGTAGAGAGCCAGGTGAAGCCCGTTGTGGGTGCTACCCTGATGCACCTTTGCTTATTCTCGGGTGAAACTGTGGAACCAAAAGAGAGTATAAATATAGCAGAATCTTGATCAGTCTTCCTGACCTCACGTTCAAATATGTATCTATGCCAGGCGTGGTGGCACACGCTTGTAATCTCAGTACTTTGGGAGGCAGAGACCGGAGGATCCAGGTTCGCGGCCAGCCTCAGCTCTCTCTCTCTCTCTCTCTCTCTCTCCCCCTTCTCTCTCTCTCTCTCTTTCTCTCCCTCTCCCT
>PVJS01050556.1:0-14303 GCA_004027185.1 Glis glis | reverse complement strand
AGAGAGAGAGACAAAGAGAGAGAGAGAGAGAGAGAGAGAGAGAGAGAGAGAGAGCTGAGGCTGGCCATGAACCCGGATCCTCGGGTCTCCGCCTCCCAAAGTACTGGGATTACAAGCATGCTCCACTACGCCCGGCTAAAATTTTTTTTTAATTTTGAAGCAGGGTCTCACTAAGTTGCTGAGGCTGGCCTTGAACCCACAATCCTCCTGTCTCAGCCTCCCAAGTACTGGGATTACAGGCATGCACCACCATGCCCAGCCATAGAACCGCCCCCCACTTTTTTTTGGTACTGGGGATTGAACTTAGAGGCATTCTACCTCCGAGATACACCCCCAGCCCTATTTTTTTTTATTTTATTTTGAAACTGTGTCTCGCTAGGTTGACGAGAGTCTCACTACTTGCCGAGGCTGTCCTCGAACCTGTGATCCTCCAGTCTCAGACTCCCAAGTATTAGGATTACAAGCGTGCACCACCACACCCGGCTCATGAAACCTCTTTTAAAGAAAAACTTCTTATCAGCTTTTGAGACATTAATGTTCTTTGAAATTCAGTTTGATAGCTGAATTAATGTAGTAGAAAGAATATTGAACTAAGAGATAGGAACCTGGAATTACATTTTTTTTCTAATTTGTGGTGCTGGGGATCAAACCTGGGACCTCACACATGTCAGGCAAGTGCTCTACCACTGTGCTACATCCCCAGCCCCTAGGAACCTGGAATTGCATCCTTCTCTGCCACTCATTTCTGTGACTCTGGTCCTCTCACTTTACCTCTCTGGACCTCTATTCCCGTACTTGGAAAATGAGGAGGCTGGACTAAATTATCCTTCAATCCTCTTCTAGTTCTGTACCCAGGAATCCACAGGTAGGCCCAGTAGATTCCAGAAAGAACCAGAAACAAAATTTAAGATCAACATCTGGACAGCCCCATAAAGGACATTTAAATGATGGACCAAAACATTCGCATGTGGCTGAAGAGAGCTGGAGTAAACACGTTTTACAGGAAAGTAAAGATATTTGCAGAGAGAGAACATGGTTGCTCCTTATGTAGCTGAATGTCTTAAGGGAAAGATCTGAGAAGTCTCCTTGGAAGAGCAGAACACTGGTATCAAAGAAAGAAAGAGCACCCCTCTGCTGGCAGGGCGGGTGGGAAGGGGGCATCCCCCATTTATGGGGTGACCTATTCGGCTGAAAATTCAAAGAGAATGAAATATGGTTTGTCTGGGAAGCAGGATGAAGTGGGCCCGACGCCGGGAGTCAAGGATGGTTTGGGAGCTTTCTCTGGAGCACTGCGGAAAGTAGGTAGGCACACATTTCACTCCCAGCAATCTGGTCGGGCCAACCCTGGGTGCTTAGACAAGACACCCGCAAGTGTGGATGCCCTTGGAGATGGATTCCCTGTGGGTGGCCCAAACCTTTGCCTCTTCCTGCATTGGGTGTGATGGGCTAGAGCCCTAGATTAAGTCTGTGCCTCTGGGCACTGTCACTTAGAGCAGATAAGAGCGATGAGCAGAGACGCTTATCTTTATAGCTGCTCTGGTTTGATTTATATTCTCTCTCTATGTATGTCTCTCTGCATGAGTCTATGTGCACCTGTCCGTGTATATGAATGTGTTTTCATATGAGCATGCACTTGCACATAGATGCGGCCACGTGGCCACATTTTATACATAATGTGGGTTTGCAAAATGCCTATGTATCTATGGCCGTGCCTGTGGGAAAAGGATGAAGCTTAATTTTATGTGTGTGTATATAAAATGGGGCACACACTACATGTGTATATGAATAGTGGTCTGTTATAGGAGGCATGTATTATATTCATATATTTTATGTATGGATGTTTATATGCATTTATATGTCTCTATCCTAGGCTGTGTCTATTTGAGCTACTTATTTTTGTATTTCCTTATCTTTAGGGGTGGGATTGGTTCAGTAACTCTCTAAGTATTTATGGAGAGCCTACTAAGTACAGAGTGTATTCCTATGTATGTGCATGGGGGGTATCTAAGTTGGTTTCCACACATGTGTTAGCCTGTATGGAAGGGGTACATGTGCTTCTGTGTATGATACTAAGTTTATGAAATGTCTGTGTATAGCCTGATTTTTTCCCTTATCTAATATTAAAATCTTACCTTGCATATCATTGTAAGCTCCCCCCATCTATTTTTTGGAAAAAGCAGGAGATAACAAGCCACATTTAGTTATATGCATATTTAGCATGTGTATCCATCTAATGTATTCCTGAGTGGAGTAATATCATGCCCTGTTCATTATTTATTACAGTCCAGTCTCCTCCTAGGTCTCTCTGTGCCATCTCACGCTCAGCATTTCTTGCTCCTATACAGCTTGGAAAAAAGTCTAAAACACTCACTCACCACTGTGAATAAACAGCCTGTTGTCTCTGCCTGATCCGTCCCTCCAACCCAGGAAGTCAAGGAGGAAGTCAAGAACCGACAGAACCTCTAGCTGTTTGAGAAGGCTTCTATCTTCTTCTGGCTCTTTCTCTGGCCTCATCTTCCCTATCAACCAGTTCTCCCCAACCCTCGAAAGACAGCAAGGTTTTCTTTTCTCCAGAGAAACCAGAGAGAGAGAGCAAGAGAGATTTTGCTCCAAGGGAATCTGTTCACATTTTATGGGGTTTGTCAATAATGTTCCTTCATTAAGATAGCATCTCAGCAGGATGAGAGAGGCCTCTGCTCTCCCCGAAACGGGTTGTTTTTTCTTCTGGGGGGCGTGGGGGGGACATTAAATAAACCTGTTTTTTAAAAAAGTACCTCTGCATCAAGGAAATGTGTTATTATTGTAATTGTCTAATGCTAATTATACTTATTACTATAATAACCATTTTGTTGTAACAAATGATGTAATCCTCTGTATTTCTGTCGCCGCCAGAGGCAAGTGGTGTGTCTATAACTAGAGGGGGGACTGGGGAGGTGCAATCCAAACCTGGTGAAGGTGGAGAAGCTCCCAGGTGGCCTTGCTGCCTAGGGATGGGAGACAGGGTAGAACATATCTAGATCGCTTTGCTCTCCAACCTTGCTTCCTTTTGGAACATCCCATTCTAGGGCCTTTCCTGAAAGCAGTTAATCATCAGTCAAACCTTCATTTATTCATCCAACAAACATTCATTTGGTATTTGCTGTGTTCCCTATGGTAGAGTCAGCCCTGGTGCTATAAAGTAAATCAGATAGGATCTTTACCGTGGAGAGGCTCACAGTCCAGTGGTGAAGATAAGCATGCAAATACTATTTTCAGTGCCCTAGAATAAGTGTGATATTGAGAGGCGTATTTAGAGAGTTGTGAGACAATGCACAGCAGAGGTGATTTATTTGGCATTATGGAAGCCTGAAAATCTGGGTCTCTGGGGGGAACACTAGGAGTTTGTAGCACAGAGAAGGGGAGCCAGTCATTCCAGGGAGAGGGAACTGTATTACTGTCATGGGGAAACAGCTAATTCTGAGGGGTCCTTGGCTTCCATGATGAATAAGAATTTCAACACGTGCCATCAGAAAAAGGCAAAGGTTTTAATTAACTTAAAAAGGTGGGGATACAGGTTGGGGGTTAACTAAGAAAGGCGGGGATACAGGTTGGGGGTCATCTAAAAGAAAAGGGAGAGCGAGTCTCCCTGCGCGCGTCCATCCATCCAGGTGAGCAAGAGAGCGTCTGCGTGCTTTCGCAGTTCTTTATAGGAGGGGGTAGGTAGGGTCGCACAGGAGAGGGTAGGACTTCCTCTTAGTCCTGTTTCCCTGGCAACAGATAGGCAGTGGGGTCTGGCCTTTTGTCCTCTTCACCCACCCTATTTACATTTAGCATCTCAGGTGTGGAGAGGAGCCATTGTGATTAAGGGTATGGATTCACTAAGGCTTCTGCCTGACTGAATGCACCCTATAGGGTGGAGTTAGATTATGAACTTTTAAAATTTTAAATCTCTATTTTCCCAATGTCTCCTTTCTGCCTAATATTTCTATCTTTTCTATTCTACCTCATCATTTCTACAGGTCCAGAGGTATGATAAAGCCTGTTGTTATTAATATTAATCATAGTAAATAATAAAAACCACTCATCTTTCTTCATAGCAGACACTGTGTTCTAGGCACTTCCGTGTGTCGGTTTGCGTGATGGTGCTGGAGCGAAGATGGAGGGAATCCGTGGCTGCAGAATGCCTCGCCTGGTGCCTGATAGGAATATGAGAGATTTTGTTATTGTTTCATTGTTATTAACTATTTAACAGATCCACAAACTGAGGCTTAGTTTGGGTAACTTGCCCAATTTCACACTGACAGTAGGAAACAGACCTTGGGTTTAGTACCGAGTCTGAATAGAGGCCCAGTTCTTAGCCACTTCTGCGATTAGGGTGCAGGGTGCATGCTGGGGGGGGTAGTAATTTGTAACAAGACTGCCAAACAGTTTGGGGCCAGACTGTAAATGGCCCTGTGTACCATTAGAGATTTTTAACCAGAGGAGAAAGAAGACAAGATCTGTGTTTTAGTAAAAGGCAAAAGATTTATATGATCTGAAGAGAAACCAGAGTATTAGATCTGCATTTTAGAAAGGCAATTCCAGAAAACTAGGACCGTGTGGACTACCGGCCTCCTGGATCTTCTCAAACCAAAGCAAGGTGGAGGGTTGGCTTCTCAGTGGCCGGTTCTTACTCCACAATTGGTTTGGCCAACTGAGCCAGGAGGCTGCCCTGGCTGGCTATCTGTGGGATGTGGAAGAAAGGAGAGTCATGGGGTTAATATGCTCCATGCAGAGAGCCAAGTCTGATTTCCAAGGCCCCATGATTGGGTTGTCTTCATGATAATATATCAATAGGTCTTGGCTCCCCTCAGCGTTACTAGACACTGCAAACCTTCTCTAACTTTTGGGCTGGGGTCTTGTCTGTCTTGTTCACCCCTATATCTGCAGTACCAGCAGAGGGCCTGGCAATCATATATGTTGATTAATCTGTCATGTGAATACCAGTTACTTATCCCGGAGTTCTCCATATCCCAAGCTTGGCCTACTGCTCCCACACTGAATTTTTTCATTAGTCATCAAGGAAGTTATTCCTCCTATTATCAGCGACTTTCTCCCATGTCACCATACACACAAATATAGCCCCCTCTGTTCCTCCCAATCTGTCACCTTAAGTTCAGCCATTTTACCATAGAGGAGGGTGTCAAAGATAATAGTGACAGCGACTACCAGTCTCTGTGTGCCTACCAAGTGCCAGGCACCGTTCTAAGTCCTTCCTATGTGTTAACTAAGGTCTCGCCACAGTTGCGCGAGGAGATACGGTTTTCATCCCCAGTTTACAGGTGAGGGAAATGAGATTTGAAGAAGTCAAAGAACTTACCCAAGGTGACACAGCTATTAGGTAGCAAACGCTCATCCTCTTACCAGCACTTCTGAAATCTTAGCATACAAATCACCTGGAGTCTTGGAAGAGGAGTCAAGTCAGTGACTCTATGGCGGGGTCCAAATTTCTGCCTTTTTAATAAGCTCCCAAGCACCGCTGATGCTGTGGGCCATGACCACACCTTGAGCAGTACGCTCCGTCCATCTGCCACCTCTCTGTACCAACCAGTTCCTGGCTCCCTATGACATAAGCTGTGAGAGTTCTTTCCTAAGTAGATGTGACATTTGTTTAAAACAGTTCTATTAGCCGGGCGTGGTGGCGCACACTTATAATCCCAGTACTTGGGAGGCTGAGACTGGAGAATCTGGGTTCGCGGCCAGCCTCAGCTACTTAGGCCCTCGGCAACTTCGTGAGACCCTGTTTCAAAAATAAAGAATAATAATAGGGCTGGGGGTGTAGCTCAGAGGTAGACTGCCCCGGGGTTCAGTCCTCAGTACCAAAAAAAAAAAACAGTTCTATTAACCACAGGAGTCAACTTCCTCCTGGGGGACAAAGGGGAGTTCCAACTGGTCGATTGTTTTGACATGTCTTTGCGATCCTTGTGCTGCAAAGAATTGAGTCTAAGCAAAAGGAGGGCGGCTGTCGGCTTCCTGGGTGTGGCCCCTGCTTCCTGCAGGCTCAGACCACATCCACTGGTTGATGGCACTGATGGAGGCCTCTTACACCTTTCCACCGAGGTCACTAGTTGACTTATACGTAGGTATGGAGGTGCAGGCGACCCAGCCTCGAGGCTTCTGCTACAGTCTATTGATTAACATGCTTCTGGATTCCCAAACACAGATGTCTGGAATTTCGTTTTGTCATCCCCTTCCAAGTGCAATTAATAAGAGAAGGTAGAGCCGGGCGTGGTGGTGCACGCTTGTAATCCCAGTACTTTGGGAGGCGGAGACCAGAGGATCTGGGTTCACGGCCAACCTCAGCTCTCTCTCTCTCTCTCTCTCTCTCTCTCTCGCTGTCTCTCTCTCTCTCTCTCTCTCTCTCTCTCTCTCTCTCTCTCTCTCTCTCTCTCTCTCTCTCTCTCTCTCTCTCTCTCTCGCTGTCTCTCTCTCTCTCTCTCTCTCTCTACCTAGTGAGGCCCTCCGCAACTTCATGAGACCCAGTTTCAAAATAAGGTATAAAAAAATAGGGCCGGGGATGTAGTGCGGAGGTAGAACGCCCCTGGGTTCAATCCCCGGTACCGCAAAAAAAAAAAAAAAAGAGAAGATAGGAAGGCATGGGAAAGTAAAACTTCATGAAAAGAGCAGATCAACCCGGGCGGGTGGCGCACACCTGTAATTCTAGTACTTGGGAGGCAGGAGGATCGCAGGTTCGCAGCCAGCCTCAGCAACTTATTGTGGCCCTTCCGCAACTGAATGAGACCCTGTTTCAAACTAAAAAATAAAATAGGGTTGCGGGCATAGCTCAGAGGCAGAATGCCCCTAAGTTCAATCCCCAGTACCACACACACAAAAAAAGAGTACATCAATGAATTTATTAAGTACTCTCCAGGACCTGATATTAAAATGTAGTGATTTTATCCTCACCCCCAGGTCTGAGGAGCTGCAGGAATAATGTAGTCAACTCTAACTCTCGCTCAATATCTTTTCCTAATTGAGGTGGCCTTCTCCTTTATTTCTCAGCAAAGTATATTTATGAGACATAATTTCTAAGATAATTCTGAAGGCAAAGACACATTTTTGGAAGATAAGAAAATGTCACATTAAAAAGTCTAAAATAAATTATTTCGCTTTTCTTTTTTTTTTTTTTTTTTTGCGGTACCGGGGATTGAACGCAGGGGCGTTCTACTTCCGCACTACACCCCCGGCCCTATTTTTTTATGCTTTATTTTTGAAACCGGGTCTCACGAAGTTGCGGAGGGCCTCACTAGGTAGAGAGAGAGAGAGAGAGAGAGAGAGAGAGAGATCACGCGCGCGTGCATGCGCGCTGAGGTTGGCCGCGAACCCGGATCCTCCGGTCTCCGCCTCCCAAAGTACTGGGATTACAAGCGTGCGCCACCACGCCCGGCTTCACTTTTCTATTGACTTGGCAAAAGGCTTGTCACAGCTGTCCTGCCTTAGCCCAGCTAACTGGGAGTTGACAATGGCCATTTAGATGGGAAGTGAAACTCTAGTGCCCCTTCTCCCTTGAAGGTCTTCTGACTCTGTTTTGATCAGGTCCAGGCCTGAAGTATTTAAGACCCCAGGGGCAATTATAGCTCCCAGACATATGGGATTTTCTCTTGGAAAAACCTTAGGCAGTTCAGCCCTTAGAGAGATGGGACTTCTGGTGGGGGAAGCACAGAGCTTAGCACTGTGAGTTTCTTTTATCCTTTCCATTTCTTCCTATCCTTGTGGCTGTCCTCACAGCCAGAACAGCGCAGCACCACCTCACTACCGCCACCCGCCTGAGCGAGCGTTTAATCTTCAGACCCTTCTTCTCCCATTGAAATTCAATCAAAACAAAACACTAGATTTGTAATTCATTCAACAAATACTTTAAAATATCCACTGTGAATAACATTGGGCTAGTTGCTATGAAACATAATGAGAGATAATCACTGTTGTCAAGACAGGGAGGACGCCATGTAGTAGAGATAAAGGCAAAGACCTGGAGGGTGCATCTATGAGCCAAGGAATAACAAAGATGGTATTTCACCAGAACCACTAGAAGCTGGGGAGAGGCCCACAGCAGGCTCTCCCTCACAGCCCCCAGAAGGAAGCAGACACCTTGATCTTGAACTTCCAGACTCCAGAACTGAGAGACAACTCCTCCCTCCTTCCCTCCCTCCCTCCCTTCCTTACTTTCTTTTTTCTTCCTCTCTTTCTCTCTTTCTTCCTCTCTTTCTCTCTCTCTCTCTCTCTCTCTCTCTCTCTCTTTCCTTTCTTCTTCTTCTTCTTCTTCTTCTTCTTCTTCTTCTTCTTCTTCCTTTCCTTTCTCTCTCTCTCTCTCTCTCTCTTTCTTTCTTTCTTTACTAGGGATTGAACCCAAGAGTATTCTACCTTCGAGCTACAACTATGTGACGATGGACAGAGTTGGAGTTTCTCCTGGAAGTAACAGGGGCCAACAAGCGAATAAGATGGCCAGATCTGGTGGCAGTAAGATGAATGGAAAGGGGTAGGATGCAGTTTAAAATTCTAACCTGGCGTCTCGTAGGATATGTAAGATATGTAGATTTGGGAATCATTAGCATACATCCAAGTGTTGAAAACCGAATGGGTGAAAGCGCCCACAGAGAAGACCAGAGGTGCATACTTGGGAATACTGACTGACGGGGAGGGTGGCAGAATATGAGAAGAGTGAAGGAGACTGAAAAAAAGTCATTCAAGAGGTAGAAGGGGAAGCTGGACCTGGTGCTGCACGCCCTAATGCCAGTACTTGGGAGACTGAGACAGGAGGCCAGCGTGGTAACTTAGAGAAAACCTGTTTCAAAATTAAAAATAAAAAAGAGGCTGGGGGTATAGCTCAGTGGTAGAGCATCCCTGGGTTCAATCCCAGTACAAAAAAAAAAAGGGAGGAGGAGAACAAGAAATCAATCATTATCATAAATAGAGGAGATTGCCAATGATGTTAAATGCCAAAGAGAGGTAAAATAGAATGAAGAATGAAAAGAAGCCACTGTATACGCCACCGGTGACCTGGTAACGAATTTCAGGAGTGTGGAAGAATCGAGAACGGGGGCAGGGTAGAGCCTCTCAGGATGCTGGTGGTGAAGAGAAGGATGTGACAAGTTGGTAGACTGAAGGGGAGCAGAGGCAGTAGAAGCAGATAGGATTTATTTTGCCAACTATACAGGGGTATTTGCGCATTGTATCGTTAGCAACTAAAGTAGTTGTACATTCTATACTTTTGTCCTTCCCTCTAGATTTTCAGCTTAGAACCAAAACCTTTCTATTCCCCATCATCAAGTCTGATCTTCCATTCTTCAAGATCTTTCTAGCAGCTGATGCGAACAACCCCATCTTCCTATTTTTGACTTTCCAGTAGGGAGCTATCTGCATCAAGTAGGCAGGTCTATTTCTCATCCACCCTGCAAACCTTGTTTTCCTTCTCTTCGAAGCCTCCACCCAGGCCAGCTGCCTTGCTTGAAGGTTTAAGAGTTGCTTGCTTTCAAGGTTGAGGGATTTAGCAAATAAAAATCCTGGATGCCAGTTAAACTCAACTTCCAGATAAACAATGAACAGTTGTGAGTGTATGTCTCATGCAATATTTGGGCATGGACATTTTGTATTTTGCTTGGCAAGCCTGCTTTCCCTGCTCTCTTCTTTTACCCACTTGTGCCTCTTTCTTTAGAACTTCTCTCAAAGCTTATCTCTGCTCCTTGGCAAAATGATTTAACACAAAGAGTGTAGACTTTTGTCAACAAACAGACCCTGGATTCCAATCCTGGCTCTCTATCTACAGGGTGTATGGCCTTGATTAGATCTTTTTAGTTTCTCTAAATCTATAAATTACCTTTCAAGGCTCTTGTAAGGATTAAATTAAACAAGGTTTGGTTTGTTTGCTTATGACTTACATATTGATTTAAACCTCTCGTATCTAATAGATACTTTCTTTGCTCTACATTGCTTTCTCTGCTTAGTTACCCAATGTGTACTTCTTCATCTGTATTGCTGCTCAGTGTTCAGTCCGGGCCAGAGTCCTGAGGAGTGTGGGTCTTGCCCTTATCTTCAACCAGGGGTGATCTATCTGGGTCATTTCTGATAGCATCTGAGGCTGGGATCTACCCACAGGGGCCTCAGGGATACACTGCTGGGCTCTCATTCCTTTTCTCTTTGAATCACTTTGAGTTTTCTTTAGGGACCTCAAGGTCAAATCTTCCAGTCCACATTCTCTCGCCACTGCTGTGCTAAATTTCCATAGGTTTTCTGAGTGGGTGGACGGTAAGGAATGGTGTGGTAAGCCCTTTGGAGTGAGGGATGGGGAAGGGGCGGAGCCAGAGTAATCATTATTATTTGTGTTCTTCTCTGTGATTCAGATTACTCATAAATATGGAGATTCATAAGAGAGAATTGTAGTAGAAAGTGGTAATAGAGAATTGTGGTAGAATCCCCAAATTCCTAGCCAGAGGACAGGACTGCGTTTGCCCAGTTGGATTTCTGTGCCTGCCCCCAGATACCCCTAGTGGCAGGTGGGAAGTAGAATCGGATGCCCTGCTTCCTCTTGCCTGAAGCTTAATCTCAGCCCTTCTCCTCCATGTAAAGCCTTCCCACTTCCTCTCTCCCTGCTGCTGGGATATGGGTAAGCAGCCAGGTTATCTAGATCTCCCAGTTCTGATTTTTATCTCAGGCCCAGGGGGAGGAAAAAAAAAAACACTATACCTGACCAAACTCAGTAATAGAAGGTGTTTTCCTCCCCTCCCCTTCTCTGGTCCCCTGGAGCTTGTTCCACTGGAAGGGAACGCAGGTTGATGTATTTTTAAATGGTTTTGATTTTATCACCTTGCTTAATGATTTGGCACATTATTTATTAGATGGGGAGCTTCCCAGAGGGGCCTGGCCCATTAACGTATAAATAATGTGGCAAATAGTTCAATAGAGCCGTAAAAAAAGTGATTTAGAAATAAATTGACCTCTGTTTGTTACATGTAAACGAAGGCCCAGGGTCATAATGTATTTTGTGCCCTTAAGCTGGAATGGTGGTTTGGGGTGGGATGAAAAGGGGGTAGTGCAGACACTGAAGGCTTCTTCATCACCACCCCCCTTTTTTCTGCCATGGCTGAGGGTATGGTGAGTGTGATGTGGGCCACATTGGGGGGGTGTATAGGTGAGCAAATAGTAGCTACCCATGATCTGGGGCAGCCATGTGGTTGGTAAGGACAGGATAGGTGGGTTGGAGGTGGGGGATTCCTTCTGGACACAAATCCCTGTTTGTGACTTCATCATTATTGATTAGGTAACATTCTCCCCAGGTATGTGGAAAGAGACTCTGATGGTCTGGATGGCTCTCTGTGTCTGAGGAGGAGCCACGCTATCTCGGGTATAATCAGACCACTGTGGTAGGCTCCCTTTGATGGAGATGCTTTCTGGTTCACTCCCTTCTAGTACAATGTGTAGCAAAAAGTAGGTAGTCAGTAAATGTTTATTAGAAATATTAAACACATAACCACATATCCGCCATGATTAATGGAGGGAAAGAACGGTACAGGTAATTTCTGAACTAATAACAGATATAATAGCTAACATTTATTGAGAGCTTAATACATACTAGGGCATTTTGCTACATATTTTACATTTGTAACCCAGTTAAATCTTTTATATGTTTAGGTTGTGATGTGAAATATGATACATATTCATAAGAGTGCACAACAAAGATATGTATATTGTAATGAATAATGTGGTAAATGGAATCACCCAGTAACCTGATTTAAAACAAAGGGAGAATTTTGCTGGCACCCCAGGATACCCTGTATGTCATTTGTTTGTTTGTTTGTTTGTTTGTTTGTTTGTTTGTTTATTGTACTAGAGTTTGAACCCAGGGGCATTCTACCTCTAAGCCATACCCCCCCACCCATTTTTATTTTTTATTTTGAAACAGGGTCTCACTAGGCTGTTGAGTCTCACTCAGTTGCTGAGGTTGGCCTCAAACCTGTGATCCTCCTGTCTCAGCCTCCCAAGTACTGGGAGTACAGGCATGCACCACCATATCCTGCTGTATGTCCCTTTATAACCATACTCCTTTCCCTTTCCAAAAGGTAACTCTCCTGTATTTTGTAACAGTAATTTTGTGCTGTTTCATCATGGTTTTAGTACCTTAAACAATATAGTTTTGCTTATTTTGGGATTTTATACAAATGCACTCCAACTGTATGTATTCTTTTGTCTTGCATATTTGCTCAACATTTTATTCGTGATATTCATCCATGTCATTGCACGTAGCTGTGGTTTGTTAATTTTCATTGCTGCATGTATCTCACTGTATGAATAAACTATATATGAACATACTGTATGGATGTATCCATTCATCTGAAGATGGACGTCTGCCTCCTTTCCAGTTTTTATCAGTTGGAAACAACAGTGCTCTGAACATTCTCGAACACACATCTTAGTGCACATGGGCCATGTTTTGTCGGGTGTATACCCAGTAGTGGAATAGCCTTGTTGTGGGATCTGTGAATATTCAAGTTTACTCTGTAATACTGAAGTGTCCTCCAAAAGAGTTTACCACTTTTCACTCTGCCCAGAGTATCTGAGCATTCCTATACCATCCTCATCAATCTTGGTTGTATCAAAATTTTCTAATTTAATCTTTGTCATATTATATGATTTTAGAATCATTATCCCCACTTTTCAGATGATTAAACTGAGATCCAAGGTGTTTAAACAATTTCCTCTATGTTATATAACTGGTAAATGGTAGAGCCAGTATTTGAATTTAAGCCTGATTCTATAATTCTAGCATTTAACCTTGATATTTACACTCTGTCTTGATAATGAATATTTGATAGATTTGAAATCAATTATATAAAGCCGGGCATGGTGGTGCACGCTTGTAATCCCAGTACTTGGGAGGCTGAGACAGGAGGATCTGGGTTCACTGCCAGCCTCAGCTACTTAGTGAGGTCCTCTGCAACTTAGTGAGACTCTGTTTCAAAATAAAGAATAAAAAATAGGGCTGGGGGTGTAGCTTGGAGGTAAAATGCCCCTGGGTTCCATCCCCGGTACCGCAAAAAAAAAAAAAAATCAATGATATAGGAAAATTTCAAGCACATTTAACTTTGTTAAACAATTAAAATGTTTTGTGATAACTATTCAATGGAGTGTCCCTCTTTCTGCTCACCGCCAGCTTATGCAGTGGGGAGGGAGCTTGATTCATGCTGGGGCTGGGGGAACCGTTTAAGGATGAAATACTCACCACAGAGAATCTAATGTAGAGTTGACCATAAAGAAGTTTCTGGGACGATCCACACCACCACTCTGTATAGGCAGGTGAAAAGATCCGTAAACAACTTCAGGGGAAGAGCCTCCACCCAGGAGCCAGAAAGTCCTTTTTTTTCAAGCTACCTTAATTTCTGCTGTTGTTTTAACTCATTCCCTCTAGTTCATTCTTCCAAAGACAACCCTTAATATATGATCAAAGGCCCTCTTTCTGGTTTCAGGGTATCTTGTTGGCTGGGCAAAGTTTCCAATAGAGTCAGGGCTTTAGGGTGTCTTTCATTTCCAGAGCTCAAAGCCTCCCACGGACATTAACCCATTAATCACTGAGCTGCTCTGTGAAGTTGAGAACTAGTCAGTGGGAGCCTCCCCCGCTTCCCAGGTAGAGAAACTGAGTCCATGACTTGTCCAGAACTGCCCAGGAGTCAGGGTGGAGCCAGGCGAGGAACCTCGGTGTCCAGGGAAATCATCTCCTCTATTGCCACTGATTCAGGGCTCCTGTTTTCTGCACATTCAGCAGAAAGAACTCACTGGAGAATGGTGGAAGTTGAGGCTGGTGGTTCAGGATCTCACGATCCTTTGGGGGTTGCTGAGGAAAATGGCCTTGTCCAAGGAGATGTGAGTCCCTCAATACCAGGGCCCAGTTTTTATATCATCAGTTCCTAGACTGCTTGGTACATCGAAGACCTTTAGTAACTGTTTTCTGAATAGATATGTAAGTGAATGAGTGAATGAATGGTAGGTTGCTTGAATTCATATTACTGACCTAGGCTTCCGGCCTTAGACCTAACTTCTCTTTCTAACACTAACATCTTTGGTGGGGGGGGATAGGGAAGAGAAACTGAACTTTCCATTGTACTTCTCTACATGGGCTGTGGACCCCGGTGGAGCCAGAGAGAAAAGATGCCAGGGCTGGACAGTGCAGGCATGGAAGAGGACATAGGTGGAGGAGTTCTAGAGGCCCACCTCACTTGCCTAAGAAGGTCTACAAATGAAACTAAATTTGAAGCATATTTCAGGAATTCCACGAGTTTCTTTTTTTTTTTTTTTTT
>PVJS01050555.1:0-14277 GCA_004027185.1 Glis glis | reverse complement strand
GGCTCCCACAATGTTTGTTTGTTTGTTTTTTTGAGAAACAGGAAATAGAAGCTGTGACTTTCTATTTTTTTTCTTTATTTTCTTTTTTTTTTTTCTTCTGTGGTACTGGGGATTGAGCCCAGGGGCATTCTACCACTGAGCTACACCCCCAGCCCTATTTTATTTTTTATTTGGAAACAGGGTCTCACTAAGTTGCAGAGGGCCTCACTAAGTAGCTGAAGCTGTCCTCGAACCTGCCACCCTCCTGTCTCACCCTCCAAGTACTGGGATTACAAGCATGCACCACCATGCCTGGCTAGAAACTGCCACTTTCTTTAGGCCTGGTCCTGGAGAGTGGCACAGCACAGCCTTGTGTGTGCCATAAACAATTTGTCAAGTAGTCACAGGACCCACTATGACTTAAAGTGAGGGAACATAGGTCCTCACCACTGGGGGAATATCAAGGAATTTTAGGTCGTTTTTAATCTACCACACAGCCCAATTAACTCTCAGCAATTTCTTGCTTGTAGATGATATTCTTCAATATATATTTTTCAGACCCCAAAAGAAGAAATCTTTTGTCCCTTTCTATTCTCAGATTACTACTCTTACAGCTTTTATCACATTCTACTTTACCTTATGGATACTCTACTGCATATATATTTTGTCATTACTTCTAAAGTTTATACTTTTTTTTTTGGTACTGAAGGTTGAACCCAGAGGCATTCTACCTCTGAGCTACACTCCCAGCCCCATTTTATTTTTTATTTTGAAACAGGGTCTCACTAAATTGCCAAGGGCTTCACTAAGTTGCTGAGGCTGGCCATGAACCTGCGATCCTCCTGTCACAGCTTCCCAAGTACTGGGATTACAGGCATGTGCCACCATCCCCGGCTACACTAAGACATTTTTACACTCAAGCTCAAGTTGTTCATACAACAGTATGAATTAATACTTTGGGCAGAAATTTTGTAATGTCTATGCACATCCCCCTCTTTCCTTCCTGGCCCTCAGTTGCTTAAGTGCTTGGACTCTTGGTTCTTCCGAAAGCAGGTTGCATGAGCTGCCATTACCAGCATCTCAGCCGCCACCAGAATTTTTGTCATCATTAAGCCAAAAAGTGTTTTGGGGATGATAGAGACCAGATTTGCCACTTTTCAGATATAAGAAGTGAGATTCAAAGAAGTCCATACAAACTCATTCAAATCATGCAATTAATTTATAGGGAAGCCAGAAAGATCATCCAAGACTTGCTGATTGTCGTTAGTTGTATTGATAGCATATGTATTTTGTGCTGGTATTTTTTCAAAAGAAATTTTATTAGGAAACTCAGAAGGCGAGACTACTATAAAAAATGCCAAAGTAACCAAATCCAGAATACCAAACATAGAAATTATTGAGTTTTTATGAAGGCAACCCTAAAAATAAGTGTACTAAAAAATAAAATCATGTCATAAATTTTAAGGCAATATGAGTGCCTGCAGGGGTCTCTCTGACTGTATAGGGCATGGGACATAAAACAACTTCGGGAACTCATAAGTAATTTGTTCAGACATGCTGGCATAGAGCATGGAACATAAAACAACTTCAGGAACTCACAAGCAACTTGTTCAGACATGCCAGCATATGGCTCAGACCAACACGCCTATGCTGAGTTGATAACCGGCCCTTAGATCATAAATCTCTTCCCATGTCTTATGGACTTACATCATCAATACATTTGTGATTACTGACAATTGTCTGGTAAGGTTTGATGAGCCTGCCAAAAACACTTGACAGAACCTACAGAAACCCTATAAAAGAGCAGCCTTTTCGACCTGCAGCATGCTGAGCTATTGCTGGCGCCACAACTAGTCTACCATGTATGCGACTCCTATCCAGTGACTTTGTTCCAGTCCTGCTCTTTTTGCTGACTGAGGATCAGCGCAACATTCAGCCTTCTGGGCACCCAGACCAACTTTGGAATCTCCTTTTCCATTCCTGGACTTGGTTCAGTATCCCCTCCCCCTGCTTGTTTGCAGCTTGTTATTTGCTAATTATTTGAGGTGCTCAAATGATAGGAGTTGTATATTGTCTTGTATATTTGTTTGACATGAATTGTTAGAATTGTTAGTCTAGGATACTTGTTAGAATTGCTCGTTAGAACTGTTAGTGTGAAGTATATAGCTCATTCATAGTTAATTGACTTTGACAAAGCAACTGCCCAGCATCTGAAACTAACTTTATTTAGAGAATTTTCTAATAATTTACTGCATGTTATAACCTTTGAGTATTGGAAAAAACCTTGTGACATTGTGGAAAGACACAAATTGTGTGCGATGTGACTTATTGGTCTTAGGACCTTGCAGCCTATTACTCGCAACAATGGATCTTTCTTTGTTAAAAAGAGACATTAACAAAGAATAGAAGGAAGATAATTATTTATCAGAATAAAAATATTATTTTTCATTTTATAATTTTATTTGTTCTTGATTGCAACACTGTCAAAAATGCTTTATGTTCTTAGTATTAGATTATTATATCATTTTTAAACTTTTGGTGGAATTTTAAGTACAATTATTTATAATCAATCATACCTATTTATTTTTAATTTAATATTATCTTTTTTTTTTTTTTGCGGTACCAGGGATTGAACCCAGAGGCGTTCTACCTCCGCGCTATACCCCCGGCCCTATTTTTTATACTTTATTTTGAAACCGGGTCTCATGAAGTTGCGGAGGGTCTCACTAAGTAGAGAGGGAGAGAGAGAGAGAGAGAGAGCTGAGGCTGGCCGCGAACCTGGATCCTCCGGTCTCTGCCTCCCAAAGTACTGGGATTACAAGCGTGTGCCACCACGCCCGGCTTAATATTATCTTAATAGAAAACTTTTATATTGTAATGAAAGATATATTTGCACTTTTTTTTTGGTACTGGAGATTGAACCCAGAAGCATTCTACTTCCTAGTCACATCCTAAACACTTTTTATTTTGAAACAGGGTCTGGCTAAGTTGCTGAGGCTGGTCCCAAACCTGTGATCCTCCTGTCTTAGCCTCCCAAGTACTGGGATTACAGGCATGCACCACCATGCCTGGTTTATTTGTACTTGTTTTTGCCATTCATATATTGTCCTTTGCATTATATTTTTGGTTTATTACAGACGTGTACCACCATGTCTGGTTTCACTTTTTAAATATGCTACATCAGCAATATTAAGACTGATGTAGCTGGGCATGATAGTGTGCACCTGTAATCTCAGTACTTGAGAGGTTGAGACAGGAGGATCGCAGGTTCAAAACCAGCCTCAGCAACTTAGTGAGACTCTCAGCAACTTAGCAAGACCCCATTTCAAAACAAAAAATGAAAAGGGCTGGGATTGTATCTTGGAGGTAGAATTCCCCCGGGTTCAATCCCCAGTACCACACACACACAAAAGACCAAAGTACGTGTCTGTGTATGCTTTCTTATATATCACATCATCAGTTTTCTTGTATTAATTTAAAATTTCCTTCCTTTCGTGGCACTGGGGATTGAACCCAGGGGCATTCTACCTCTAACCTATACCCCCAGTCCTTTTTTATTGTTTGTTTTGAAACAGGGTCTTGCTAGGTTGCTGAGTGTCTTGCTACATTGGTGAGACTATCTTGCGCATGCTGCTTCCTGGCATTTGTAATGCCTCAGTTTTTGTATGGATAATGTTCCCTTTATGGATGCTTTTAGAAATTCTTCTGAGTCCTAAGAGCTCTGAAATTTCACAACTAATTTTCTTAGGCAAAGTTTTAAATTATCTTAAAATTTGGAGCATTTTTAAAAAATCTTAACACTTGTGGTTTTATGGGTTATAGAAAATTTTCTTCAATTACATATTTGAACATTTATCCTTTTGATCTTCTCTTTTTCTTTCTTTCTGTTTTGTTTTGTTTTTGTGGTACTGGGGATTGAACCCAGAGGCATTTTACCTCTGAGCTACACTCCCAGTCCTTTTTAAATTTTTTTTTGTTTTGAAACAGGCTCTAAGTCTCTAGATTGCTGAGAGTCTCACTAAATTGCTGAGGTTGGTCACAAACCTGTGATCCTCCTATCTCAGCCTCCCAAATACTGGGATCATCACGTGCATCACCACACCCAGTTTAGCATGGATATTGTTTATCAAAAGTCCTAGGAAGCTGGGCACAGTGGCATATGCCTGTAATCCCAGTACTGGGGAAACTGAGGCCTGAGGATCTCAGGTTTGAGACCAGCCACAGCAACTTAGTGAGACTCTCAACAACCTAGAGAGATCCTGTTTCAAAACAAAACAAAACAAAAAATTAGAGCTGGGAGTGGTGGCACATGCTTGTAATCCCAGTACTTGGAAGGCTGAGACTGGAGGATCACAGGTTCAAGGACAGCCTCAGTAAGTAGTGAGACTCTCATCAACCTAGAGAGACCCTGTTTCAAAATAAAAATAAAAAGTGGGCTGGGGATGTAGCTGGAGTTAGAATAGCCCTGGGTTCAACATCCAGTACCAAATAAACAAACAAAAAAATTTAAAAAGAGCTGGGGATATAGTTCAGAGGTAGAATGCCTCTGGGTTCAATCCCCAGTACTCCAAAAAAAAAAAAATCCACACTAAATTAATCCTTTATATTTTATAATGTTCTTTCCTTGTAGTAACCATTTCTTTGCCATTTATTTGCTTTACTATTTTGGGAGAGTTTTATAATTCATCTTTCAAATACATCACTTTGTATTGACTGTTTCTTTTCTGTTTTTTTTTTTTTGCTACACCCCAAGCAGCCCTATTTTATTTATTATTTTGAAACAGTCTCACTAGGTTGATGAGAGTCTCACTACTTGCTGAGGCTGTCCTCGAACCTGCAATCCTCCTGTCTCAGCCTCCCAAGTACTAAGATTCTAGGTGTGTGCCACCATGCCTGTCTGGTATTGACTGTTTCTTAAATTTTATTTTTTAATTGGTAGGATCTACATTTTTTGGAAGAAAGGAAAAAAATATGATATACCTGCATCGATATTTATCTAGAAAAGGAGAAGGGATAAAGGATGAAGTAAATGTAGTAAAATGTTAACAATTAGGGAAGGGAATTTAGGAATTCTGGATTCTTACAAATTTTTTATAAGTCTGATATTATCAAAACAGAATATTTCTAAAAGAAAATTTAGTACAAATTATAGCACACAAAATGAAATAAATCATGAATCCATATGAATGCAAGTAAATGAATCAATTGAAAATCGAATGAGGAATAGAGATATTTACATAGTCTCAAATTACCTCTCTACAAAACACTAAAAAATTAGAAAGTGAAAAGGCAACATTAAAAAAGAGCTGGGTGTGACTTGACAGCACATGCTGCTAATCCCAGTACTTGGGAGAGTGAGACAAGAGGATTGCAGATTCCAGGACAGTCTCAGCAATGTAGTCAGACTTTCATCAACCTAGTGAGACCTTATTTAAAACAAAAAATAAAATGGAGGCTGAGAGTGTAGCTCGGAGGTAAAGCACCCCTGGGTTTAATCCTCAGTGCCCCAAAAAAAAAAAATCCTCAGTGCCAAAAAACAAAACGAGAGAGAGAGAGAGAGAGAGAGAGAGAGAGAGAGATCAAGACTGGTGTGGTGGTGGTGCATGCTTGTAATCCCAATACTTGGGAGGCTGAGACAGGAGAATCACAGGTTTGTGGCTAGCCTCATGAATTTAGTGAGGCCCTATGCAACTTAGTGAGACCATGTTTCAGAAATAAAAATATAAAATAGATCTGGGGGGATGAAGCTCAGAAGAAGAATACTCCAGGATTCAACCCTCAGTAACACACACACACACACACACACACACACACACACACACACACACACACAGAACCAGCAAGGTCAGTAACCCTCCTCAGCAGCCTACCAAGGACTGGGATCACAGGCCTGAACCCAGGGGCACTCAACCTTGGAGTGAGTGGATCACAGGCCTGAACCCAGGCCTCAACCCTTGGGCACCCAACACTATTTTATTTTGAGATTGGGTCTCACTAAGCTGCTGAGATTCTCACCTGTTTGCTGAGGCTGTCCTTGAACCTGTGACCCATTCCAGTCTCCCAAGTACTGGGAATAAAGGCATGCTCTACCATGACAAGCTAGGATCACAGATTTGAGCAACTTGGTGAAACCCTCAGCAACTTAGTGAGATCCCGTTTCAAAAATTTAATTTATAAAGGGGGCCGGTACCAGGCGGGGTGGTGCATGCCTGTAATCCTAGTACTTGGGAGGCTGAGACACGAGGATAGCAGTTTCCCAGCCAGCCTCAGCAATTTATCTAGGCCCTCTGAAACTTATTGAGACCCTGCTTCCAAAAATAAATAAATAAAATAGGGCTGGTGTTTAGCTCAGAGGTAGAATGTCCCTGGGTTCAATCCCCAGAAACATACATACACACACACACACACACACACACACACACACACAAAAGTTAAAAAAATGATCTGAGGTACATTCTACAAGAATTCTCCTCTAAGAGATTCAACATCATGAAGATCAAGGAAAGACTGAAGAATGTTTGAGACTGAAGGAGTCTAAAAAATTCAACAACTTGCTGGGCATGATGGCGCATGCCTGTAATCCCAGTATTTGGGAGGCTGAGAAAAGAGGATTGTAGGTTCGAGATCAGCCTCAGCAATTTAGCGAGGCCCTCAGCAACTTAGTGGGACTGTGTTTCAAAATAAAAAAGAAAAGGTCTGGGAGTGTAGTTCAGAGGTAGAATGCCCCTGGGTTCAATCCCTGGTACTTCCCCCCACCACACACACACACACAAAGACTTACCTGGGTATAGTGGCGCATGCCTGTAATCCCAGTATTTGGGACGCTGAGACAGGATTGCAGGTTTAAGATCAACCTCAGCAATTGAGCGAGAACCTCAGAGACTAAGGGAGACCCTATTTCAAAATAAAAAACAAATAAAAAGCTGGGTATGGAGGCAGATGCTTGTAATCTCAGTACTAGGGAGGCTGAGACAGGAGGATTGCAGGTTCTTGGCCAGCCTCAGCAATTTAGTGAGACCTTGCTTCCAAAATAAAAAATAAAATAGGGCTGGGAGTGTAACTCAGAGGTAGAATGCCCCTGGGTTCAATTCCCAGTACAAATAAATAAATAAATAAATAATAAATACATTAATTAATTAAATAAATAGGGCTGGGGTTGTAGCATGGAGGTAGAATGCACCTGGTTCTTTCCTCAGCACCTCCTCCCCAAATTAAAGAATTAAAGTTTTTAATAGTTTAATTAATAAGGTAGATGAATTATGCCATAATACTATTCCTTAGTTTTGATGTAATTGTTATGTAAATTGGTTTCAATATATTACTTATTTTATATGTGCATCACAAGATAACATATCTTGTGAATGAGTCCATCATGCGTGAGTGTATAAAAAACAGGTGGACATTCTCCCCTGCTCTATTTAATGTCACCACTTGTCAGTTACCTTAACATTTGGTGTGCATCTGCCTACCTCATACAAATACATTATACTTATATAGTATTGTTATTTTCAAACATGAGAAAATGTCTCTGTCAGTTTTTTAACAGTATTTAGTGTAGAAAAATCTCCTGGTCCATACTTTTATTTTTATTTTTTTGTGGTACTGGGTTTTGAACCCAGGGGCATTCTACCTCCATGTTACACCCCCAGCCCTATTTATCATCTATCTATCTATCATTATCTATCATCTATCATCTATTTATTTATTATGTGTGGTTCTGGGGATTCAGGGGCATTCTACTTCTGAGCTACACTCTCAGCCCTATTTTTATTTTGAAGTAGGGTCATGCTAGGTTGATAAGAGTCTCACTACTTGCTGAGTCTGTCCTCAAACCTGTGATCCTCCTGTCTCAGCCTCCCAAGTACTGGTATTACAGGCATGAGCCACCATGCCCAGCCGATCCATACTTTTAGACAACTTCAATATTTCATAATATGGATTTTCAACCATTGTCCTATTGCTGGACTTTTATAGTATCTGCAGTTGTTCACTATCATATTAAAATAAACTTTTACCCATATCTTTACATGTTGTCTATTTTATTTCTGTAAGGTATAATCATAAAAGTAGAATTTGCTAAAAAGAATACATAAAATTGTCATGATTATTACTATCGAATAGGTACTATATAAGCATGATACAAAGAAAAAAAAACAGGAAAAAGGATACAAAGTCTTCCATTACATACTAATTCCTTTCATGCTTAAACAGGAAAGTTGGGAGCATCTATCATCTGCTATACATCCTAACCCAGGGGGTTGGATTATGATAATCATTGAGTTTAGGTACACCAGAGACTCTTTTGACATTGAATAATTTTTTGGCTTACTATGGGCAACTCATTAAAATGTCTCTGGCAGTTTCTTCACATGCACTCAAACTGGCAAGTCCCACCTGTTCAGTAATTTTAATCTGAAAATTGATATTTTTTGTATTATGTAGACTACCCAGATTTTTTAAAAGACATAGAGATCTTTTTAAAAAATATCTACAAATTGTCAATTTTTATTACTCTTTTTTTTTGCGGTACTGGGGATTGAACCCAGGGGCATTCTATCTCTGAGCCACACCCCCAGCCCTATTTTTTTATTCTTTATTTTGAAACAGGGTCTCACTAAGTTAGGGAGGGCCTCAATAAGTAGCTGAGGTTGGCCGCGAACCCAGATCCTCCGGTCTCAGCCTCCCAAGTACTGGGATTACAAGTGAGCGCCACCATGCCCGGCTATTACTCTTCTTAATGCATAAGGTTTTGAGCAACCAAATGAAACCAGTGCTAACTATTTGGTAATTAAGTCTCATGAGGAATGCTCAGAGTTGCCTTGAAAAGACAAAGATATGCTCCCCTGGGGGGTCATGGTATTATTACAGTGAGTCATGATTAGAATGCTTGCTCATTGAGGGCAGGTATTTTTATTATCTCAGATATGTCCTCAGTGGCTAGAATCGTGTCACACACATGGTAGACATTCAATAAATACTGGTTGATTGCATATTATTCAAATTTAACCAAGAATTTAAGATGGGCTTTTAAATGACGATGCCAGCATTTAAACCAGAGCTTAGAAGCATTCATCCTAAAAAGTATGTATATAAAATAACTGAATTCGGCACACATTTGTAATCCCAATACTTGGGAGGCTGAGACAGGAGGATTGCAGGTTCTTGCCTGCCAGCCTCAGCTACTTAGTGGGGGTGTAGCTCGGAAGTAGAATGCTCCTGGGTTCAATCCCCAGTACTGCAAAATAGAAAAAAAAAAAAAAAGAATTCAAGTAACACATTGGAGTAATTAGATGGAAGTCATGCCATACATACCATGCATATCACACATCATCTCTTATTTTACTTTCTAGTTTTAGGTTTTTCGCTTTCACAGTACAAGATTAGTTGGATGGTAGGCACATCCTTGCAGAATGATGTACTATACCACAGGTACATAATACAACTCAATTTACACATAGAAGAGAAAAAAGAAGTGTTATGAGACTGAGACACATACATTCAATTGTTTTACATTCAATAAATGTTGGGATGAAATTCTTTAGGAAGAGTGAAAACAGGCCTCTGATGGTTTGGTGATATTAAACTGGCAGTAGAAGTTTTATTTTCTACCATTTTGATTTCAGAACAAAATTACTTGATGCATTTTTTTTTTTTTTGCCAAACCAGAGTAAGTAGCAGCAGGGGGGGGGTTTCTTCAAAAGTATGTAAAATTATTAAAAAACTTTTTTTAGCTGGGCGTGGTGGCACACATCTGTAACCCCAGTACTTGGGAGGCTGAGGCAGGAGGATTGCAGGTTCAAGAATAGCCTCAGCAAGTAATGACACTTTCATCAACCTAGTGAGACCCTGTTTCAAAATAAAAATAAAGTAGGGTTGGGGTGTAGCTAGGAGGTAGAATGCCCCTGGGTTCAATCCCCAGTACCATAAAAAAAAAAAATTCTGTCCCAAGTGGCAAGTGAAAATATCAGATCTTTCAAAAACCAGTAAAAGTTACAAGATGCAAAGAGGCTCTCTTTTTCATATTTCTAAAAGCAGAGAAAATGTTTCTAACTAAATGCACAGATTAACCTTAAGTACTACCTATATTATTTTTTAGATAAAGGGCTATCTGTAGGTATGTGAATAGTTTGACTATATGATTTTACACTAGACATGGACTGTTACAAAAGGGAAGTGTAACTGGTAGAAAATTAAGTCAATTGGTAAAATTCTGTTCATCTTTTGAAATTATGAAATATACGTCATTGGCTTGAAAAACAATGAAAGTGCTTTCAAAAACTTCTGAAACAACTCTTTGAAATTTATTTTTAAAAGTCACAGAGACAAAATCTTAAAAGCAACACATTTATACTAAAGATACATGCGTGAGCAAAACAAAGAATAAGCACAATACAAAAATTAACATAGTAAATTTTAATTAATACAATATTCTGGATACAAGTAGAATACTACTAGATAAGAACTGTATTTACCTCAGAAACCTATGACAGTATGGGTTGAGATAAACCAAGGTTTAGGATAGCCACTTCATTATTCACATCTTAATCAGTGCTGACCAGAAGCTAAAGCAGTTTTCTTAGACTAAGATTTTCAATGAAATTATAGAACTAATCTTGCATGTAAAGAAATCAAATCAATATGTTTTAAAGTGATCTGTCCTCACTTAATAGTGGTTGGAGTAAGTCAAAATATGGAGAGCCATTCCAAAGACTTAGCATCAAATGAAAAAGTGTTTTTTTATTTTGGGCCACCTTAAATTTTATTTTGCTTAAACAAGTTTCCATTAACATTCACATACAAATTCAGGCAAAGTTTTAACACGAAACTTTCAGCTTGGAGATTTTGCCAACTGCACTTAACAATAGTTTTTAAGCAATTAATGCTTCACAACAATCTCAAGCTAACTGATTATAATAGTAAGATGCAGAACTTCTTTAAAGTATTCTGGTCCCTGAAAATTCGGTAGGGTCAAATGCATTAACTGGAAATACCATTTTTTTTTTAAAGAAAGCCCTAATCGAAGATAATAAAGGATAAAATAACTATATAGGCTCTCATACAAAATCTAAACTTTCACCCTGTAAAAAATGATTACAATGTCCTTCAGGCTTGCTATATGCCCCATATAATTGAAATGAATCCAACAAGTAATTCAATATTTCAACAAGCTAGGAACTATTTACTGTAAGCATACAGTGAAATTCTGGAAGACATACTACCATACTTTGAGAAAACACTATTAACAGGTAAGCATGTATTGAAGGCAGTTCAAAAATGAAACATTACAAATCTTATGTTTATGCATACAACTTATAATAAAAGTTGCTATTTTTCCAACAGTATAGCATCACACTAACACTATATAGTTAAGATTGAAAGCTTCTGTACACACGTTCTACCTCCAAAGCAGCATATGCCTCTTAGACATTCTGATTTGCTATCTAACATATGCCAATCATGGTTACATGGATTTGTATCAGTTTGCGGATGCTAAAATAATCGTTCTGTTTTAACCATGAGACAGTTAACCAGCTTCAGGGAACAAATGGTTCGTAATCAGTAAAAAAAAAAAAATCCAAAAAAACTCCCCATTTATATTAACCTCCCACAGCAGGATGGAAACTCTTCTAAGGACTTGATCAAATCCTAATAGAATAGACTATACCCCTAGATATAGTGAATGTGGGAATAGTTAGGAGCCTGGAAAAACACATTAAAATATATAGGACATAAATGATCATCAAATCAGTAATAACTACTAGAAACTCAAGTGTGAATTATTCTTTCTAGTGCAACATCAACTGGTTTATTGGACTTTAGAAGCTGTTCTGCCACTTTTATTGATAGTACAACACCTAAACAATAGGGAACAGTCTAAATCTCATTGAATCTTGAAAAACTAGAATGATTTATATCAAACCTTATTTTTGTACTCTTAAAACAGTGCTGTAAAAATTATTTTCCTAGCTTTGTAGATCTTCTACCATCTTAGGTAATAAAAACTAGACATGGTTGCCTGCAAATTCTTTTCTAGAGAAAGTAATAGCAAAACACATCTTGGTTATGTTTTGTTGCTGGTCTCCTCACGTATGTGCTTTACCAGTAAGAGCACATAGTACTATCGGCATTTGTTGTGCTACTTTAACATAAACAAACATGAGAAAACCTGAACCTTCAAATTTTGACAAGTGATTTTAATAGCAGGCTTTTAAAGAAAATGAAAACAAAATTTAAAGTCAGATGGTCACACTGACTACCTGAATTAGGAATTTAAGACTAAGAGCCTTTAAGACAAGGAAAGTAGTTTCAGAAAATTACAAGTCATAATAGTTTTATTCACTTTGGCTTTTTCTTTTTTAAAATGAAGATCTGTGATAAATGACCTCAAAGATAACTCTCCTCTCTAAGTCACAAAGGGCATCATTTGTTACTGCTTTGTAATATAAATATATTTTGTAGACGTTTCTTACTAGAATGTTTTCGAATAATTTAACATTTTTTATTAAAGTTCTGGTCCAAGTTTTCAGCTGTTAAATTTTAAAAAAATATAATTTGGGTCTTTGATGGAGAAGACTTAACTGGGATAAACTACTTAAATAACCTTAAGGGACAGTGAGGTTCAGGTAAGAGTCCATTTTCTGAACATGGTTGACCTTTAACAGAACTGATTATTTCCTCACCCAATAGCTATGCAGGATACTACCAGATCTCCATTTGCCAGATTTTCAAGACAACTGCTTACCATCCATGTTTAAAAACTTTGCACCACCAGAGGCAAAGCAGATAAAAGTGAAAGTAAGTAAACTTGTTTCTAGTCTAGTCTATTTACCTAAATAAACTCTTATAAAATCTTATGGAAAAATGAAATGTACAGAAAGCGATTTTCTTATTATTTGATCTGTCAGCCAAAAGTAACTAATTCTCTGTAAAAAGAAGAAACTCAACCATAAAATGTTTACCTGTTTAAAATATCAGTCCTAAAATGACACCAAGACATTAAAAAAATTGCAAATTTAAGATGATGCTTAAAATGAAAGCTATGGTTCAAATATTTGTGTTCATAGTAAGAGACTAAAATCTTGTCACTGCAAAATTCCCCATGGCTTTTGGCACTGACATTAAAGGAAAGATTTTAGTCTTTTGGTCACTTGTATCTGCTACTAAATACAACTATGTCTTTAAAAAGGGAGAAAAAAAGACAGTGAGAAACTGAAGGACAGTTAGGTAAATATTTCATATACAAATAAAAGTTTGAAATAAAGTCATTTTTTTTTAGGGATCTTAAGATATAAGAATAGTTTCCACCATCTCTTCCATTTTGAAGAAGATCCTCTAATCAGAAATCACTTTTAAGTTACTCTAAGTGGTGTTGCCTAGCAGCAGCTTCAATTTCCTAGGCTAGTCTTCAATCCAAATAGTTAAGTAATCTCACAAGGAATAATCATACATGGCAATAGGGTTAAAAGGCAGGGCAGTTCTTCCATGCACAAACATTTCAAGAGAAAAACCATCAATTTAAAAGATAACCATCAGGTTTCAGGTATCCTAGCACAGTCTATGTCTAAGTTTTGCTTTATACCATTGGTGACTAAAATTAACAAGTTTTGCAGTGAGGGTCTTTTTTTTTTTTTGCCTGCAACTATATACACATTGCAAAACTATTCTGCATCACATGATTTTAAATGAAATAAATATAAAAATGAACCACACAATCAACACATAACTTTAATACTCCACATTATTTATCTTGATCACAATGGTGGTAACCTCCTTGTCAACAATCTTGTGAGTTGAGGAGCTGATTCTCATTCTCGTATCCATCAGGCAGATATGCTCTCCTCAGCTGGTCTGACTTAGGTATGGAGCCTCCGTTCTTAACATGACGAGACAGGAACGCACGGACTGCGGGGTGATCGGCCTTCTCAAGGGGGATGTTGGCTTCCAGGCACATCTTCACAAAGTCCTGGATAACACTGACTTTCTCTGTTTGCGCAGTACTGTTGCACTGAAGAGATGCAGTTAGGGGCCTCTGCTTCTTTCTCACGTTCTGCTCTTCAAATTCTGCCTTCCTCTTGGTATGAGTCTTGGACTTGAGGTGGTCACTAATGGCAGACTTGCGAACATGATTCAGAACCACATTGCAAGAAGTACAGAAGAGTTTTCCTCCGTCTTCATGAAGCTCACCTCCAAACTCTGTGACTCGATCCAGGGGTGTCACATACAAAGCAGTCTTAGAACGGTTTCGAGCCGGTGGTGCTGTTACTACAAATCGTTCCATTCTGACTTTGAATAAGGTTC
>PVJS01050554.1:0-14275 GCA_004027185.1 Glis glis | reverse complement strand
ATCCCCGGTACCGCAAAAAAAAAAAAAAAAAAGAAGTCGGGGAGAATTGGTGAAGGACTAAGCTAATCACAATGGTAATGCAAAATTGTTATATGGAAGAATAAACAGGCTATCATGACTGGTTTAATGGAAAGATCAAGGAGAGCAAGAATTCTCCAACAAATTCCCAGCTTTTGGTTTAGGTGACATGGGAGGATAACAAATCTATTTTTGTAGCTAGGGAATAAAGGAGATAGAGGATAGGAGGAATTCATAGGTTTAGATTTATAATACAGTATATTTTAACTATATGCAGTGGGCTTATTTAATATCTAGAATGGTAGCTAATGAATTCTCAATGAAAAATATCCTTAGCAACTTGTGGGAAAACTTAAAACATCTGGTCAGCTGAGGAATCTTTTTGGTTATAAGGGTGTCTTAGTCTGTTTTATCTTATAAAAAAATACTTGAGACTGGCTACATGATAAAGAATAGAGGTTTATTTAGCTCATGGTTCTGGAGACTGGGAAGTGCAAGATTATGATACAGGCATCTGGAGAGTGTCTTCTTGCTGGCGGGGACTTTCTGTAGAGTCCCAAGGCAGCATAAAGCATCACATGATGAGGGGGTTCATGAAAGATGGCCAAACTGGCTTTATAACAGACCCACTCTTGTGATAATCAACTCACTCCCCTGGTAACCCATCAATCCATGAATGCTTAATCCATTCATGCGGGCAGAGTCCTCATGATCCAATCACCTTCTAAGCATCCCGTCTTCAAGAACTGTTAACATATGGCTTTGAGGATTAAGTTTCTAACATATGAATTCTGGAGGAAAAACATTCAAATCACACTAAAGATCCTATTTGTGAAGCCAAATTTAAATAAGAAATTTGCTTGAGTCAGAATAAAATAAGTTAAACAATGTTGTTTAATTGTTATATAGCTGCAATCCTCATCTCCTCTACAAGAATAGATCTGCCAAGAAGACTTGGATATTTTGTTAGCTGGATAGGTACCTTTTCCCTTGGGCACAAGTAGTAGTGAAAACCTAGAAAATACTTAATCATCAGCCGTCTTTATCTCCAAGACTCAGTGCAGATTTCCCTTTTCTGTTTATCATTACTACATTATTTCATGACAGCTTAAGTCCCAAGCTTACAGTCTTCTTGTTTTAAAAAAGTTACTTTTTAACAATATCTAAGAACTAACATTTTTATCTCATAAAATAAATTACATTGAATAACATCATGGATAGTAAAAAATAAATCACATTATGAGATGGATTACTATGAAAATAAATCTTAATTTATATACATTTTCACTTGTAGAAAATGGCACTGATTGAACTTTCCCATGCATTTTGGTGTAACTCTTGTTCTCAGGCCAATAACCCTCATTTTATTTTTCAATAAAGGTAGATGAGTAGAGAGAGAAGAGGAAGAAAAAAATTAGGGAGGGGGCCATAATGGATGAATGCTGGCTATATTATATTCTGGAACCTGTTACATGCTAAATACATTTGTTTAGTCTCTCAATTTATCTCACATGTAGAATTGGCATCTGCTATTGTTTGGATCTTGAATGTCCCCAAAGGCCCATGTGTTAAAGGATTGGTCCCCAGTCTATTGGAATGTGGTTTAACTTTTAAGAGGTGTGGCCTAGCTGAAGGAAGCTAGGTTATTGGGAGTGTGTCTTTAACGGGGATACTGGGACCTTGGCCTTTTTCTGTTTCTCTGTATGTTGCCTGGCCACTGTAAGGTGAACAGACCTCCTCCACTATGTGCTTTCTGCCATGATGTACTGTATCACCACAGGCCCAAATAAATAGGGTCAAGTGATCATGGACCAAAACCTCTGAAATCATGAGTCAAAATTTATCTTTCCTCCTTAAAAGTTGATTATCTCAGGTAGTTTTTCATAGTAACAGGAAGCTATTGCCATGGGAGAAATAATGATTTATACAATTCCTTTTATATTTATGGTATGTAGTCATTATATAATTGGCATAAATGTGAGTTAGGTAGTTCCCCAATCTTAAACCCATCTAGAAAAATGTGTAATTCCAAGGTAGAGATAAAATGTGTTGGATAAATATAGGCACTAATCATATTTTTTATACCCTGGATCATATCCTCATTATAGTACCTCTACCTCCTTATTTTTCAACTAAATTATTTCCTTCTTAATTCACAACCCTCTATTTGTTGCTGTCCTTCACTGTTTGAAGGTATATTGTATTTTCACTAGGCCTCTGGTCACTTAATCCTTCCCAATTAATCTAAAACATGAATTCCCAAATTAAGCCATATCATCCCCCAAAACATCATAGATATAAGAGTAAATACATAAGCAGATGTCTAGGAGGCTGTTGGTATTCAAATTTCATAAGGAGTTTGCCACATATGGCCTGTATCGTGTCGAGGTGTGTTCCTTCTGTACCTAATCTGTTGAGAGTTTTTAATCATGAAGGTATACTGAGTTTTGTTATATGTTTTTTCTGCATCTATTGAGGTGATCATATGGGTTTTGTCCTCAGTGCATCACATTTACTGATTTGCCCATGTCAATCCATTCTTGCATTCCTGGGATGAATCCCTCTTGATCATGGTGAATGATGTTTTTAATGTGCCATTAAATTTTATTTCCTAGTATATCATTGAGTATTTTTGCCCCTATTTCATCAAGGATATTGGCCTATATTTTCTTTTTGTGTGTGTGTTTGTGTGTGTGTATGTGTGTGTGTGTGTGTGTGTGTGTGTGTGTGTGTGTGTCCTAGTCTGGTATGTGCAATCCTGGCCCTGTAGAATGAGTTTGAGAGAATTCCATTTTCAATTTTTGTCTGCAATAGTTTGAGAAGAGTTGATACTAGTTCTTCTTTAAATGTTTGGTAGAATTCAGCAGTGAAAACTCAGGTCTAAACCCACAGCTAACATCATACTGAACAGGGAAAAGTTGAAAGCTTTTCCTCTAAGATCAAGAACAAGGAAAGGATGCCCACTCTCACCTCTTTTCTTCAACACGGTACTGGAAGATCTAGCCAGCACAATCCAGCAAGAGAAAGATATAAAGAGTCTCCAAATCAGAAAAAGAGAAGTCAAACTGTCCTTGTTTGCAGACAGCATGATCTTATATATAGAAAGCCCTGAAGACGTCACCAAAAAACTAATGGAATAAAAAGTCCAGTAAAGTTTCAGGGTACAAAATCGACATATGGGAATCAGTTGTGTTTTTGCATGTTGATAGTGAACTATATGAAAAAGAAATCAAGAAAGTCCGATTTACAATATCTATAAAAATAAAATACCTAGGAATAAATTCAACCAAGGAGATGGACAATATCTATAATGAAGACTATAAGATATTGGTAAAGAAACTGAAGTGGCAATAAGTAAATGAAAAGATATTCTGGGTTCATGAATGGGAAGAACTAATATAGTTAATTAATACTGTCAATACTATATCATCTACAGATTCATTGCAATCCTTACCAAAATTCAAATGTCACTCTTCACAGAAATAGAAACAATAATCTTAAAATTCATATGGAATCACAAAAGACCCCACATAGTCAACACAATCTTGAGCAAAAAGAAGAAAGCTGGAGGCATCACAGTATCGGACTTTAAAAATACTACAAAGCAGCCGGGCATGGTGGCGCACACTTGTAATCCCAGTAATTGGGAGGATGAGACCGGAGGATCCGGGTTCGTGGCCAGCTTCAGCTACTTAGTGAGGCCCTCTGCAACTTAGTGAGACCCCGTTTCAAAAGAAAGAATAAAAAAATAGGGCTGGGGATGTAGCTCGGAGGTAGAATGCCCCTAGGTTCTATCCCCAGTTCCGCCAAAAAAACTACAAAGCTATAGTAATCCAAACAGCATGGTATTGTCATAAAAACAGACACATAGACCAATGGAACAGAATAAGGAGTCCAGAAAAAAATCCACTCATTTACAGCCAACTGAGTTTTTAAAAGGTGCCAAGAACATACTTTGGCAAAAGAACAGTCTCTTCTATTAATGGTTCTGGGGAAACTGGATATCCGCATGCTGAAGAATGAAACTATATCCATTCTCTCACTACATATAAAAACTAATTAAAAATGGATTGAAGACTTAAAGGTAAGACCTGAAACTATTAAACTATGAGAAGAAAACATACAGAATATTCTATGTGACCTTTTTCTGGGTAAGGATTTTTTTTGAAAAAAAAAATCCAAAAGGATAGGCAACAAAAACACAAAGAGACAAGTGGGATTACATTCCACTTGTAAAAATCTTCTACACAGCAAAGGAAACAATCATCAGAGAGAACAGATAACCTACAGAATGGGAGGCAATATTTGCAAATTATACATCTGAAAAGGGAGTAATCTCTGAATTTGTAAGGAACTAAAAAAACCTCAATAGCAGAAACCCAAATAATCCAATATAAAAATGGATTAAAGACCTGAATAGACATTTCTCAAAAGAAATATTACAAATGTCCAAGAGACAAATGAAAAAAAATCCCTGACATCATTAACCATCAGGGCCAGGAAAATCAAAAATAAAATATCACCTCATACCCATTAGAAATAAAATATCACCTCATACCCATTAGAAAGGCTACTGACAAAGAGATGAAAAATAGCAAATGCTGGTGAGGATGTGGAGAAAATGAAACATTTATACATTGTTGTTAGGATTATAAATTAGTATAGCCATTTAATTAATTAATTAATTAATTATTTTGCGGTACTGGAGATTGAACCCAGGGGCATTCTACCTCCAAGCTGCACCCCAGACCTATTTTTTATTCTTTATTTTGAAACAGGGTCTCACTAAGTTGTAGAGGGCCTCACTAAGGAGCTGAGACTGGCCACAAAACTGTGATCCTCTTGTTTCAGCCTCCCCAAGTACTGGTGATTACAAGTGTGTGCCACCACACCTGGTTAATATAGCCATTTTAGAAAATAGTGTAGGAGTTCCTCAAAAAATTAAAAACAGAACTGCCATATAATCCAGCAACTCACTATTGGTTACATATCAAAAGATATGAAATCGATATATTGAAAATATATCTGTACTCCATGTTTATTGCAGCACTATTCACATAGTCAAGATATGGAATACACCTAGGTATCCACCAATGGATGAATGGAAAAAGAAAATGTGGCATATATACATAATGGAATACTATTCAGTCATTTAAAGCATGAAATCTGTCATTTGTGACAATACAGATGGACATACAAGACATTATGTTAAGTAAAATAAACCCAATACAGAAAGACAAATGCAATAGAAGTTGAGAAGGGAGAATAGTGGTTTCCAGAGGGTGGAGAGGTGAGAGGCGAGGGAGGACTGGGAGAGGTTGGTCAATAGGTGCAATGTCATACTTTGGTAGGAGGTATAAATTCTGGTGTTCTGTGGCACAGTAGGGTGAATACATTCAACAATGAGGCATTGTGCAGTTCAAATAGCTAGAGGAGGATTCTGAATGTACTCACCTCAAAGATATGATAAAAGTTTATGGTGATGGATATGCCAATTATCCTGATTTGCTCATTACACAATGTATATGTGAATGAAAGTATCACACTGTGGCATATATGTGTGTATGTATATATAATATATATAAACAATATATATATATATTATATATATAATATGTTAATAAAAAAATAAACAGTCTATATATATTAATACTATGTATTAATATATATTAATATTATATATATAATAAAAAAAGAAAAAGAATAAACAATCTGTACTAAATGACAGGCACTCAAAAAACTTTCACATGGGGAGTGACTAGGGGAAAAAAAGCCTAAAAAGTCACCTTATAGGTAACCACGACAAAGCAAAGTCTAAAAATGGTGACCTAGAACTACCACCATGTAAGTTCAATTTTTTTTTTGTGGTACTGGAGATTGAGCCCAGGGGCATTCTACCTCTGAGCTAC
Source organism: Glis glis (assembly GCA_004027185.1). Taxonomy (NCBI): domain Eukaryota; kingdom Metazoa; phylum Chordata; class Mammalia; order Rodentia; family Gliridae; genus Glis; species Glis glis. The sequence goes on along the minus strand of PVJS01050554.1, from coordinate 8,348 downwards.
ACACCCAGCCCTATTTTATGTTTAGTTTGAAACAGGGTTCACTAGGTTGATGAGAGTCTCACCACTTGCTGAGGCTGTCCTCAAACCTGAGATCCTCCTGTCTCAGCCTCCCAAGTGCTGGGATTACAAGTGTGTTCCACCACACCCAGCAAGTTCAATTATATAAATTCAGACTTCGCTCCCACCCCAGACTTCTCTGTCCCTGTGAGCCTCTGTAGTGTCTGGTCTGATGTCTAATAGAAACAAGATGAGAGACTCAAATGCAATTTAAAATTTTCTAGTAATTACATTAAAAAAAGGTGAAAAGAAACAGAAGTTAACTTAAATAATATATTTGACTTAACTGAGTTCCTCCAAAATATTAGATATGTAATCAGTATAATTATTAATTAGACATCTTATATTCTTTTGCATGTGGTATTCTTCAAAATTATGTATATTTTATACTTACAGTCCGTTTCAATTTGTATGCTAATTTTCTTCAGAATTCCTTATCTGCTAGATCTCATGAAATGCATAGGTTAAAGATAGAATCACAGCCGGGCGTGGTGGCGCATGCTTGTAATCCCAGTACTTTGGGAGGTGGAGACCGGAGGATCCGGGTTCGCGGCCAGCCTCAGCTCTCTCTCTCTTTCTCTCTCCCTGTCTCTCTCTCTCTCTCTGTCTCTCTCTCTCTACTTAGTGAGGCCCTCCGCAACTTCGTGAGACCCGATTTCAAAATAAAGTATAAAAAAATAGGGCCAGGGGTGTAGCGTGGAGGTAGAACGCCCCTGGGTTCAATCACCGGTACCGCAAAAAAAAAAAAAATAGAATCACAGCTGGGTGAGATAGCACACATCTGTAATCCCAGTACTTGGGAGGCTAAGACAGGAGGATAGCAGGTTTGAGGACAGCGAGGCTCTCAGCAACTTAGTGAAATCCTGTTTTAAAATAAAAAGGGCTGGGGCTGTAGTGCTTGGATGAAGAATGCTCTGGGTTAAATCCCCAGTACCAAAAAAAAAGCAAAGAATAGGATCATATATCTAAATTAGTCTCAAATATAAACACATTTCAATAACCAAATAAAGTACTCAGCATTTGAATGAAATAATCTGTTAAGTGAAATAAAAATTTCAGTTTCTCACTTACACTAGGCACATTTTAAGTGTTCAAAGTGGATGATTGCATACAAGAAAATGCAGGCTCAGGCATGGTCTATTATTCCTGCACAGCTCTCTCTCTCTCTCTGCTCCTCCTCTTCCTCCTCCCTTCTCTTTTGATTGGATTATTGTATACAAATGCCTTGAAGAAGTGGAATTATAAGCTGCTAGCTCAGGTCGGACATACAGTATAAAGATTCAGTGGAGGTCTTGCTGCTCTCTAGTCACCCTGTGAGCCATGCTTCACGACCCTCTGCACAGGGGTGGCTACTAGCATGGTACAGCTGTCACAACTGCTCTATTCAGATTTCAGGGCCGACATCACAAGGTGAGGATGGGTTCATTCCCACTGAGCCCAAAGGCAGCCTCAGAACACTTTTATAGCTTCCTCCAACAAGCATGACTCCTCTGGAGACGGTGTGCAGTGAGCCACAATAAATTAACTGGAGTTGCCATGAAAGTTGAAGGTGATCTGCCATCCTTGTCATTGTTTATTCCACAATATTTCTTTCCAGAACTTACTTTAAGTGAACATAATGGATTTTAAATTGGGATATAAAGTGATTTGCTAGGAGGCAAGCATTTCTAGCAAAGGGGTACAAAGCAAATTCCCTGTAGTGGAACAGACTTAAGTTCAAACCTACTTTTACTACCTAGCAGGTATATGATCTTGGTCAAGTCACCCAACTTCTTTGAGTAGTATTTTCTCATTTTTAAAAATTAGAATAACAAGCCAGATATGGTGGCATACGCCTATAATCCCAGTACTTGGGAGGCTGAGACAGGAGGATCACAGGTTCAAAGCCAGCCTCAGCAACTATTAAAAAAAAAGAAGTAGGACTGGGGGTATAGGTCAGAGATAGAATGCCCTGGGTTCAATTCCCAGTAACACATACACACAATTAGAATAATAAAACATGCTTTGCAAGCTTGCTGTAATTATTAAAAATTATAGGCTGTGTCATGCATTTGGCACAGAGCCTGGGACACAGTAAGCATGTGAATTAAATCAATATCTATCATCTTGAGATAATTAACTATCTTATATTATTAGCTTAATGTTCGTGTTCATATGCTTCTGCTTCCCAACTGGCTTACCTGCTTGGAAGGAAGAATTCTATGCCACTTAAAATTTTTATCCTTTCCAGTGGTTAGTAAAATTCTGACCATAGGACTGACCTTCAATGACAACTGAGTAGATGACTGCATCAATGGACTTGTAAACTTACAATTGCTCTCATAATATTCAAAACATGCATTTGCCTGTCCACATCAAAATAGCTGTTAAATATAGGCTGAGAAAATTTCCATGCAGCCAGACCTCAACCTAAGATCTATAAAGTCAGGACAAATGAAAATTCTCAGATCCATATCCATGCATCCTAGAATTCTTTCTACCACTATTGTTCCAATTGGAGGGAGCTTAGTCACAAGCAGAGGACAACATGGTAAGGACTCGGGGAGCAGACAGGTTGCTGAGGGTGTCGCCAAATTGCTGAGGTTGGCCTCAAACCTGTGATCCTCCTGTCTCAGCCTCCTAAGTACCGGGATTACAGGCATGTGTCACCATGCCTGGCTGAGCAGACAGTTCAATATAGAAATGCCAGTAAATTAAAAGGAACTATGTCAGAAAACAGAAAACAGTTAAGTAGGAGTTGTTTACTGAAAGGCCTACAGTAGGCAACAAGTGTGTGTCTCTGTAGGTGAGCATGGCTTGGGAATGGTTAGGGCGTTCAGCAGAGGGACAGCCAGGAGGTTGATTCCTTCCAAGTACATTTGTATCATATTATAGAAATTCATTGTTGAAATTAATTTGGAACAAAGCTTTAACATCTAGAAAGAACTGTGAGAGGTAAATCAGAAGCTCAAGTCTAAATGAAGTGCAATAGCAGTCAGTAAATCCAGAGAAAGACTCACTGCTCCCATTTAACTTCTTAACTCCTTGCTCCAGTTGTGGCAGCAACCTTCTGCATGGCTCCTGCTCCTCTGCCTCCCTCCAGTCTCCCTTCCTCTCCATTCTCCACATGGTAGCTAGAGTCAGAATTCCCCCCATGTAAATCTGATCCTACTGTTCCCTTAGTTTATGAACTTCAGTGGCTTCGAATCGCTTTGAAATTTCAAACTCCCTACACGGCGTGGGCGTCCTATAAAATCCACTTAATTCTTTGGCCTCATCTATTGAATCACTCAACACTGTGCTTTACTAAAATTCCAGTCCCACTGAGCTTTTTTGCAGGGCGTCTAGTAGAACACCTGCTGTGGTCTCTCTAACCTCTGGGTTTCTTAAGTCAGTTTTTTTTTTTTTTTTGGTCAGATTATTTCTTTACTGTGCCAGTATTTTTTAGGTCTTGGTTAGATGGCATTTCTTCTGGAAAACTCAAGTCGTCGAGTTTGGACTAATCGCCATTGTACTTCATCCACTTCCTCCTGTAGTGCCACTTCCTCTTCTCTCCCAGCCTCCAAGTCAGCTCTGTCAGGACAGGGGTCATATATATTCTCTTCAGTTATACTCTCCAGGGCCCAACATGCATAAGGTATGCAATAAATATTTGTTGAATAAGTGAATGCTTGCTGGAAACTTGGTTATAAGAAACAAGGTTAGGGCATAGTGGTGCCTGTAATATTAGAACTTGGGAGGCCGAGACAGGAGGCTTGCAGGTTCCAGGCCAATGAGGAGTAATTTAAAAGGACCCTTTTTTTTTTTTGTGGTACAGGGGACTGAACCCAGGGGCATTCTACCTCTGAGCTACACCCCAGCCCTATTTTTTATGCTTTATTTTGAAACAGGGTCTCACTAAGTTGCAGAGGGCCTCACTAAGTAGCAGAGGCTGGCCGCGAACCTGCGATCCTCTGTCTCAGTCTCCCAAGTACTGGAATTACAAGTGTGTGCCACCACGCCTGGCTCAACAGGATCCTGTTTTAAAATTTAAAAAAGTAAAAAGGGCTTGTTATGTAGCTTAGAGGTAGAACCCCCCCAGGTTCAATCCTCAGTACTACACACATAAAAATATTGTAAAAATAAATGCCAGGTGTGGTGATGCACGCTTGTAATCTCAGTACTTGGGAGGCTGAGACAGGAGGAGTACAGGTTTGCGACCAGCCTCGGCAACTTAGCAAGATCCTCAGCAACTTAGTGAGACCCTGCTTCAAAATAAAAAATTAAAAGGGCTGTGGTGTAGCTTGGAAGCTTGGAGGGAGAATATCCCTGGGTTCAATCCTCAGTAACACACCTACGCACACCAACAAAACAAAACAAAATGAAATAAAACAAAACAAAACAAGACTAGCCTCTGGTATTGGTCAGTGACATCCTAAAATGAGCAGCTAAGACTGACCAGATGCTGAAGTTGAACTGCTAGACAGTGGTTCCAGGATAGCTCAACTATGCTGAGAAATTGGAGACAGGTGAACTAAGAGACCTAGATCTGCAGGCTGAGGAGATATAGAGTCAAGAAGATTTTCATAAACATTTTATATGTTCTAGCTGTCATTAGAGTAGAGCCTGATGCTTGCCCACCCATGATTTATTTCCCATTTTCCAAATTACTCATGGAACAACTCATTATTGTTAACAATGTTCATATTCCACTAGTAAATACTGATGGTTTTTCTCTAATCTAGATTAGCATATACAACAAAATGAATAAGCATCTTAGCCCTTGACTGATGAGTGGAATCGATATATGTAAACAATTTAAACGATTTTTTTCTTGATGAGAATTACCTAGATCTTTGATCTACTTTGCTTTACTTGGTCTCTCCTCCCCAATAAGTTTTATCCTGAAATTCCAATATTCATGTGTATAAAACTTTAAAACCTTTTTCTGATGACCCAAATCATTGAGACATAAAGCTTAGATGAAGTTTCTTGTCCTCTTACAAGGGACATATCATCATACCATCACAACTCAGAGGCATTAAGGACATTTAATTAGTCATATATTTCCAAGGATCTTGCCATATTGCTTTCAACTAGTAATGTAGTATTGAATTACTCTTGATTTTCCTTCTTTTCTAACTTGATGGTTATAGTGGGAGTCTACCTATTCCAACTCCTATTTTACCCTATTTGAAGAAAAGTCCTGCTCTACTCTCCTGGCATCCTGCAATTTTGCTTCAAAGCACTTGTCAGCATATGCATTTATTGGTTTACTATATTTATAATGTGTTTCTCACTGAAATTATGAAGAGGCAAAATGAAGGCAGCTGATTATCTGTTTGGCTTGTTGCTGCATCCTCCAGCTTGGAGCCAGGGCCCAGCTCAGGCTGGAGAATTTTTTTTGAATTTTTGAACAAATACACTGAACCTTTTCATCCTGTTTCTGACAAAAGCCTCCAGGTTTTGTCAGAAACAGGAGTCATTCCAGTACTTTAGCTAGGAAGAAGGCAGAGAACTGGAAGGACTGCAGGAGAGAAGGTCTGGGAGATCACCTTTCAGCAAATTTGAAAGGGCAGGCTTGGAGGAGAGCCACTGTCCATGATCCGTCTTGCATGGGGCACCATGACGTGGGTTGTTCTCTGGAGGATGGCTGGAGCCATGGAAACTTTTTCTGATGATCTCAGCTGCCCGCTATAGCAAGTGATTCCTGGGAGAAGTATTGGCAGCCGAGGAGGGCTGCCAGCAATGATCTCATCTGCCTGTGAATGGCTGCTGCTGAGAAATGTTTGTGAAGGCTTAATCCAACCTCGAGTGATACTGGAAAGTGATTCTGGGAAATGTAGTTTCACAATGTAGATGAGGACGAGAGTGATGTCAAGGTGATAAAGGAAACTCCCTCAGGAGGGAGTCTCTAGGTGCTTATGGGAAGGATGGCTTTCTGAACAATACAGAGTCACCCTCCTTCCAAACCATAGCCTTGTTTCTGAGAAGTGGCTGCCTGTCCACTTCTCCTTCCATCGAGGTGGGACATGCAACTAGTTCTTACCAATGTACCATGCACAGAAATGGTGTTTCTCTTATCCTGAGATGAGGTGTCAATTGTCCAATGTGTTTTCCATATGTTGTCTGGCTGCATGGAGAACATTCAGCAGAGGACTCTGAAGAGCTCCTGGGACATCACAGAAGCACTAACGAAGTACCTGGGGTTTTGACATCACTTGGACAAAAGTTACTGATCAGAAATATCTAACTGGAGCTGGGCGTGGTGGCGCACACCTGTAATCCCAGTACTTGGGAGGCTGAGTCAGGAGGATCACAGGTTTGAGACCAGCCTCAACAACATAGTAAGACTCTCAGCAACCTAGTGAAACCCTGTTTCGAAATAAAAATAAAACAGAGCTGGGGGTGTAGTTTGGAGGTAAAATGCCCCCGAGTTCCATCCCCAGTACCGTCAAGAAAAAAAAAAAAAGAAAACCATATCTGATTGGACTTTGTATATCTTTTAATCTAAATCTTTTTTTTTTGAGGTACCGGGGATTGAACCCAGGGGCATTCTACCTCCGCGCTACACCCCCGGCCCTATTTTTTAATACTTTATTTTGAAACCGGGTCTCACGAAGTTGCGGAGGGCCTCACTAGGTAGAGAGAGAGAGAGAGAGAGAGAGAAAGAGAGAGAGAGAGAGAGAGAGAGAGAGAGCTGAGGCTGGCCTCGAACCCAGATGCCCCGGTCTCCGCCTCCCAAAGTACTGGGATTACAAGCGTGCGCCACCACGCCCGGCTAATCTAAATCTTTTAATACAGGACAAACAAAACTTGGGGGTTGCTTGTTATAGCAGCTGCCTGACACTAAGTGCTAAGAAATACTTGCTAATGAATGAGTGAAATAGAAAGGCTCGCTATGCCTTTTGTAAAGCCCATTGGCTCATTGCTTAAGGATGAGCTTCCTGACAGGCAGACTCCATCCCCTATATCCTGTGTGTGTGTCCTCCTCTTAACTCCTTGCAAGTCCCCAAGTGTTGTGCAGTCTGACAAGTCTCATTTGGCAACTAATTAGAAAGGATCTCTCAATGTTAAAAATTAAAACTACAGGTTGGAGGCCAGCCTCAGAAATTTAGTGAGATTCCCCAGCAACTTAGTGAGCCTCTGTTTCAAAATACAAAATAAAAAAAGGGCTGGGGGGTGTAGCTTTGGGGTAGAATGCCCCTGGGTTCAATCCCCAGTACCCCCCAAAAAAAAAAAAAGGAAAAAACCCAGATTTAAACTGTTTATGATAGACACAACTTTCTGATCTAAACTTTGTAGAAAAAAACTGTAAAAGGTTAGCAGGTATTTCCCCTTATTATAACTTGTCAGCTCGATTAAAATGCAGAACTCTTGTTAATGTTTTCAGAAGTTTAGTAGTTTCTACTTGACAAATTCAGAATAAGCAAGGACCCCAGGAGCCTGTGACATACCTGAAACCTTAATCTTGTGGCAAGATCAGCTATTGGAGATTAGCTGGATAATTGTTCTGATATGTTTTAAATCCTTCTACTAAATCCCTTAATCCTAGCAGCGTAAAAATGATAGCCAACAAAAAAAGCAATAGGCACTATTAAGTACTCTACCCACACCACCAATTCATTAGTTCCATACGCAACACAACCCATTGTTATTATTATTCCAACTTTACGGATGAGTAAATTGTTTCTCTGAGAGGTTAAGAAACATTCCCAAGGCCACACAGCTGTTTAATATTTTTCTTTAATCTATAAAACAGTTTATGCATTTGTTGGTAATTTGTCTGAAACACAACCCAGTAATAAGAAATTTTTCTAAACCCTTTGTCCAGGTTGTGTTAGATTATTATTTTTCAAGTACTCTGCAAAAGAATGAGTTATTTCTTTATATATTCAGTAATCTCTCTTGATTTCAAATTCACTCATTTTATACTAATTTCCCCAAATCTATATACATTATAGATTCTCTTTTTTATCATTGCTTTAAAAACCAGTGACCCTCTGGTTAACTTGGTCTCACTGATTTTAGGACTGAAAAATGTTATCTTAAACCTTCTCATAAAAGGACTTTCTTAGAAGAATTTGTTTATAATAAATGTAAGCTTCAACTGCATACCTGTTAATACCATTCATGTCAACCCTCCAATAACAAGAGCAAAACTGCATAAAGGGAGTTTTGAGTTTGGACATAAGCTTGAGGGTCCAGGGTTCTGTTTCAGGACACTCCAACATGCCCCCCTGCAGTGTGTCACTTTCTTCCCCATTCTACTCTCTTTCCCCCTTTCTCTCTGTAATAAAACGTTGAGTTTCTGGTTTTTTTTTTTTTTTTTT
>PVJS01050553.1:0-14275 GCA_004027185.1 Glis glis | reverse complement strand
AGGAGGAGGAGGAGGAGAAAGAGGAGGAGAAGGAGGAGGAGGAGGAGGAGGAGGAGGAGGAGGAGGAAGAGACAGACTGTTTTTGGAGAAGAGAGCTCATTGCTCTTATCAGATTCTCAGAGGAGTTTGTGATCCACAAAAGGGGAGGATCCAGGGCCTTAAAAGGGTCAGAGAGCGAGAGGTACCGCCAGCACCACAGGATGAAAAGCCGGGCAGAGTCCGGAAGCACCGTGGTCTGGTTCGGTGGGTAGAATTGGTTTGTTCTTTCATTCCACAGATCATTTACTGGGCGCCTCCTCTGGATCCAGCATGCACTTGGCATCAGAACCGCAGTGGGGAGCGGGGTCCCTCGTCCCTGTAAAGACCTGGACGTCTGACACTTCTCTAGAAGGTTCTCCTGATCCCCAGACCTCTTTCCCAGCAGCCTGTGGCCGACCTTCAAGGCCCTCCTTCCTCCTTCCCACCGACTTCCTAAAGCAGTGCCCAACGTACGTCACTTAACCCTCCCTGGACTTTGTTTTACAGCCTGGTTTTAGCTCTTTTCAGTCACCACGAAAGTACTACGGTTTCTTTCTCGGGAAAGAGGAAGCCCACGGGAATGCGTCTCAGAGGGAGGGTGGCAGCTGGAGGAAGAAGTTAGCCCTGCATGGGACCCGCTTTCACTCGACTGTCATTTCAATGGAATCTTGATTGTGCGCACAGTCTCTCAACACCCTCCACCTCCCAGAACCAGGCGCCTTCGAAGAATTCATCCGCCTAAGAGCTGACTCGGCCCCTTCGTCCCTGCCCTCTCTCCTTCCCTTTCTGTCATTCAAAACTGTCCTCAGAGCACCAGGCCAGCTTTATCCTGCAGACTTTAATTCAGTTCTTGATTTTGTGTGTGTGTGTGTGTGTGTGTGTGTGTGTGTGTGTGTGTGTGTGGTGCTGGGAATTGAACCCAGGGGCATTCTACCTCTGAGATATGCCCCCAGCCCTATTTTGTTTTTATTTGGAAACAGGGTCTTACTAAGTGGTTGCGGGTCTCGCTAAGTTGCTGAGGCTGTCCTCGAACCTGCGATCCTCCTGTTTCAGCCTCCCAAGTACTGTTATTACAGGTGTGTGCCACCACGCCCGGCTCTGGCTCAGTTCTTGATTTTATCATGGGCTCAATTCCATGTGCTGGGCCTCCGACTTTCCATCACTGAAATGGGTATGATCAAACCCATACCCACTGTGGAGACTTTAAGGACCTCACACACACACACACACACACACACACACACACACACACACACACACACACTGTGGAGACTTTAAGGACCACACACACACAGATGCTAGGCAGAGAACATCTCCTTGCTGATGCCTTTATCTGCATATCTGGTTGAATTAAGTTGCTTACTAAACTAGCCTGCAGCCACATCAGGCTCATTCTCGAAACATAAAGCCTTCTCTTGAGGGCAAGAAGCTTCCCACGCCCAGTGTCTGTGTGCAGCGGGAGGGAAGGGACGCGTGTTTGTTGCAGGTTCTGTTCCCGGGTCTCAGATCCAACTTGCCCTTCGCCCTCAGGCCAGTTTTATTCTCTTTCATGAACATTGACAGACCCAAAGATCTGTTCCCAACGAGCCCTGAACCATTGTTTCTGGCCCCATGAAAAGTTCCTGAGCCAGGTATGGTGGTGCACGCCTGTAATCCCAGTACTTGGGAGGCTGAGCCAGGAGGATCACGGGTTGGCAGCCAGCCTCAGCAACTTAGCGAGACCCTCAGCAACTTAGTGAGACACTGTTTCCAAATAAAAAATAAAATAGGGCTGGGGTATAGCTCAGGGGTAGAATGCCCCTGGGTTCAATCCCCAGTACAGACAGAGAGAGAGAAAGAGAGAGAGAGAGAGAGCGCTCCCTGTTGGCTCCATGTGGTCCATGGGTGGGATTGTTGTGGGGAAGGTCTGAGCAGGGGCAGGAAGGGGTGCAGGGGGGAAGGAAGCTGTGCAGTCCAGCTGCTTTTTAGTTAAAAAGCAAAAAGCAACCGCAGGGCTCTGCGTTCAAACGCCTAACCCTAACCCTAACCCTGCTCCATAGTCTTTGTGCCCTAGCAGACATTTCATAACGTCTCTGCCATTGTCACTCACCACACAGCCATCTTTATTTCCTTGGGAAAAAGCAGCCCAGGCTCTTTTGAGGACCTATCCCCCGCTTGGGATCAGTAATCAAGGAGGCTTGCCCTGCTCTGACCAAGAGGTAAGCCATAACTGTGGCTACGCAGGGACGATTCTCGCAGAACTCTGAAGCGCTCCTAAGGCTTGGAGCTAATTCATCCAGGCAGCTGTGCCTGGAAGAGACTGTCCCTTAGCTCCCCCTGGACCTCCCGGGCTGCTGGGGTCTCGGTCCATCTCGAGGACTGTTTTTTGGCAATTACTTCTATTTTGTGCAATTTCCCTAGGCTCTTTTAATACCATCTTCCTCCTCCTCCTCCCTTTTGATACTAGGGATTGAACCCAGGCACATTCTACCTCCAAGCTATACCCCCACCCCCTTTATTTTATTTTTGATATTGAAACAAGGTCTTGCTAAGTTGCTGAGGCTGACCTCAAACCTGTGATTCTCCTGTCTCAGCCTCCCAAGTACTGGGATTAAAAGCATGTGCCACCAAGCCCGGCCTCCTCCTCCCCCTCCTCTTCCTCCTTCTCCTCCTCCTTCTCCTCCTCCTCGTCGTCCTCCTCCTCCTCCTCCTTTTTCTTCTTCTTCTTTTAGTTAGTCAGAGTGAACATCTGCCTCTGGCCATGATGAAGTAACTGGTACTAGAGTTGTTTTCCAGCCAAACACAACTAGAAAACTGGAAAAAAAATATATGAAGCAATTCTTTTCAGACATCAGGTAACGGCAGCACAGGACTGTGAGCCCTGGAAGCAGGGAGGCGAATGGGTGAGCCCGTGATCACCAAACGGAGGACACGGATGTAACAGTGGAGGCTGGAGAGGCTGGAGTCTGTGACCAAAGTCCCAGAGAGGGAGGTGTTACATGCTACGTAGTGCCAGACATCTGGCTAGGGGACCACCTGAGTCACCAGCTGAGAGCTTAGCCGCTCAGTCCCTGGGTGAAATGACACAAGGCTGGTAAGAGCAGCCAGGGGAGGGCGGGCTGAATAATTCCAAGAGCACTCATGGAACGGGGGCAGTCAAGTTCTAGCAAGCTGCAATGGGAATCATTTGTTGAAAATTCAAGGCATTTATTAGAGACCACAGTGAGGTTACACCTTAGCAGTAGGTCTAGCCTTAGAAAAAAAGACATTTCTAGATCCGACATGACATACCTTTAAAACAAGCCTCAAACAAGTCAAGCTGATCAATAGGTCACTTAACCACCTGCCAAAATAAACCTGAAGGAAAATAGAAAAGCCAGCCATTCGACCGTCTAACATTCACAATGTCTAGCACCCGCTAAAAAATTGCTAGACATCTGAAGAAGCCGGGGAATGTGACTCGTGACCATGAGAAATATCAGTCAATATAAACAGACCCTAAACAACAGAGAGGATGCTAACAGACAAGAACTTTAACAGCTTTTAAATATCTTCGAAGATGTAAGGAACAACATGAACATGGTGAGAGGCAGAAGATATTTAAAAAGAACCAGACTTCCAGAGATGGAAAATATAATGTCTAAAAAGAAAATTCACTAGGTGCGTAGAATAGCATATTAAAGACTGCAGAGGGGAAAAAAATAAATAAGTCTAATGACATAATAATGAAAGTTATTCAAATTGAAGAACAAAGAGAAAAAAGACTGAAAACTATATCAGAACATAAAGGACCTATCCAATGTATTAGATGGTTTGCTCTACATGTAATCGGAGTCCCAGTAGGAGAGGTGGGAAAAAAGGAAAGAAAAATGATTGAAAATGTTTCACATTTGATGCATACAACCTATACAGCTACAGAGCAAAGAAGTTCAACAAATGCGGGTAGGATATACATCAAAGCACATGATAATCAAGTTTCCTAAAGCTATCAATAAAGGGAACATAGTAAAAGCAGCCAAGGTGAAAATATACAATACACACAAAGAACAATGATAAGAATTATCACTGATTTCTTCTTGGAAACGATGCAACTCAGGAGGCAATGGAAGGGCACCTTTAACACAGCGAATTAAAACAAAAACAAAACTGTCCATCAAGACTCCCTGTCCAGTGAAAATATACTTAAAAAACAAAGGGGAGGGGGGATGTTTTACAGGCAAACCAAAGATGATGGAATTCATTCCCAGCAGACTTGCACAATACAAAATATTAAAAGAAGTTCTTTTTCAGGCTGAGGAAAGACGATGGCAGATGGAACCTCAGATTTACACAAGAAATGACGAATGCCAGAAATCATAAATATGGGAGTAAATATAAAAGACTTTAGTATTCTTGTTTTTTCTTTTTTTTTTTTTTTAAAAAGTGTCTTCAAATTATTCAGAGTCAGACTCCCCTGGCATTTCAGAATCCAGAATCAAGATACAGAAACGGGAGCTATCTGGCGTTTCAGACACCGTTTTGTCTCTGAACCACGATGGACAAAATGCCAACATTTGTTCATTATGAACAGCAGATACGTGGTTAATTGTAGTTACATTTTGCCAGATATATATTTAAAAGTTTAAAAACATACCAACTCTTTTATTATATAGATGAGTCTCTTAGGGACTGGAGATATGTCTAACTTTTCCAAGCTATGAACTAACCCCAACATCAATCCACCGTCCCAGGGCTAAGTGGACCAGTTCACAGCCTGGTCCTACTACAGGTTGAGCATCCCTAATCTGAACAAAACAGAAATGCTTGGAATTTTTTACTCCTTTTTTTTTTTGGGGGGGTGCTGGGGCTCAAACCCAGAATCTCACAAATGCTAGGTAAACACTCTACCCCTGAGCTACACCCCCCCAGCCCTTGATTTTGAATTTTTGGATGAGGGATGCTCAACTGGTAAAGTCAATGCAAATATTTCCAAATTTGAAAAAAAATCCCCAATGTGAAACACTTCAGGACCCATGTATCTCATGTCAGGGACACCCAGCTTGTAATGACTGTGGGTGATTAAATGCCTCTCAGCTTCCGTTTCTTCTCATAAAATGGGAATCAAAAAATGCCTATCTCCTCGAGTTGCCAAGATTATCACATACAATATTGTATGAGCCGGGCGTGGTGGTGCATGTCTGTAATCCCAGTACTTGGGAGGCTGAGACAGGAGGATTGCAGGTTTGAGGCCAGCTTCAGCAACTTAGTGAGACTTGCAGCAACCCAGCAAGACCCTGTTTCAAAACAAAAAATAAAAAGTGTTGTGGTGAACCAGGTGTGGTGGCACATACCTGTAATCCCAGTCCTTGGGAGGATGAGACAAGAGGATTGCAGGTTCAAGGCCAGCTTCAGGAATTTAGCAAGACCCTGTTTCAAAATAAAAAATAAAATAGGGCTGGGGGTATAGATCAGTGGTAGAATGCCTCTGGGTTCAACCTCCAGTACCAAAAAGAGGGGGTGTTGGGGTATAGTTCAGGTAGAACAGCCCTGGATTCAATCCCCATTAACACACACACACACACACACACACACACACACACACACATTGTATGTGTTAGGATGCCTTTGTTTATAAGTGATCAATGCAAACTATCTTAAGGATAAAGAAATTTATCATCTCATGGAACTGGGAAGTTGGAGGTACAGATAGCTTCAGGTACCGCTGGATCCAGGGACTCAATCAATGTTGTTGGGAATCTCTACCCCCTATCGCTGCTTTCTGTGGTTTGGGCGTCATCGATAGGCAGGCTCTCCCCAGGTAGTGGCAGAGGGAACCCCGGATACTACAGCTCGGGACCTGCCGCTGCACAGCAGAGCCGAGAGAAGGCCAGCTTCCCTGCCCAACGGTCTCAGCAACTCTTCACTCTGGTCAGTCCTGTCTGGATGCCCTCGACTCTGGTTGGCCAGGTCTGAATCAGGTTTGTTCCCCTGGATCCAGGAGGTGGAACAGAGATGGTCTCGCGCAAAAGGTGCTGAACAGGCAAAGACAACGGACGGGCAACGAGAGTCACCAAGTACAACACTGACCCAGTGCGGCCAGGCATGTGCTAGCTCCCCCATTCCTCGCAGCTGTTGAAGGAGTCTTTCTTACCATCCTCACTGTGTAGATGAGGACGCTGAGGACGGGAGGGGTTAAAAACGTCACCCCAGGCCACTAGTAAGTGGCAGTCAAGACCCAAACCTAGAGCCTCTCTTCCCTTCCCTTCCCTTCCCTTCCCTTCCCTTCCCTTTCCTTTCTTTCCCTTCCTGTATTTTCCTCCCCTTCCTTCCTTCCTTCCTTCCTTCCTTCCTTCCTTCCTTCCGGATTGAACCCAGGGACATTCTACCTCCAAAGCTACACCCCAGCCCTTTTTAATTTTTGTTTTGAAACAGAGTCTCCCTTCATTGCTGAGGCTGTCCTCGAACCTGCGATCCTCCTGTCTCACCAGAGCCTGTGCTGAGGCCCCTTCCTCGCTGCTTCAGCGAGTGGCGGCTGGTTAATGAGCTCACACACCTGACCTGTGCCAGAGACTTACCTCCAGCAGGAGACCCAGGCTCCTCCCTAGTCCTGGTTGCTGACCATTATGAAGGCCAGGGGAAAGGAGACCTCAGCGCCCACGTAAACAAGTTGCCATGAATGACTCCGATGAGGTGGACGGGACAGCGGGGGCCAGGGAGGGGGCCGGGCACACGGGCACCGAGGGCGGCTCTGTGAGCTTCCTAGAGTGACAAGTCCGTGGCCACCCTTGGCCCACAGCTGCCCAGCTCCAGCCCCCGGCTCTGCCCTGCCCTGGCCCTCCCCTCTGTGTGTCTAGCCTCCCTCCACCCCCCTCAGTGAGGAGCGCAGCCATTGGATTTAGAGCCTAGCCAGGCGATCCGATGATCTCCCGATCCTTAAATTAATTTACATCCACAAAGACCTTTCTTCCAAATAAGGTGACATTCACAGGATCTGGGGTGTCAGCACATGGACATACTTTTTTTGGCTGTGGAGGGGGGTCCCATCAACCCCCACCTGCACACAGGGGGAGCGGCCCCGCCTGGCACCACCTCGGGGTTGTTGCCCGGCCTGTGCGTGAACCAGGGGCTCCCCGGAAGACGGCACAAGCTCGGGTGTGTTCCTGAGTTGCCGTTTTTTTTTTTATTTTCAGTGTCTCTTTTATTGTTTTGTGTTTTTCTCTTTTGTTTTGAGGTTCGCTGCCCTCCTTTCTGGAAGGTGCACGATGCTCGGCTCTGTGGTTATTTTCGCCCAACAGCTGTGTTTCCGGCGAGCAGCTGAGGGATTCTTCTGACTCAGCAAAACCGTAGCAGTAACTGTCAAGAAGCCATTCAAGCGAGGCTAGAAATAAAGAAGCCGTTTCTTCCCTCCCTCCTCCCTTCTCCTCCCTCCACGCAGTACCTTTTGAAAGTCACAAAAAAAAGCACAAAGCACTTTTTAAAAACCCCCTTGGACCCGCAGGCTCCGGGGCTGGCCGAAGGGGCCCTCGGCTGGGCCTTGCACAGACAGCTGGACCCGCGAGACTCCGCCGGGCCAGCGCACTGGGCTTGGGGACGCCCCCACCTCCTCCAGTGTCTGGTGTCTTAGTTTCCCACAGTGAGAGCAGGCACGGGGCCTCCTGTGGTTTTCCAGGGTGTGGTCACAGGCTGGGTACATCCTCCGAGCAGCTCTGCATGCCACTAAGGTACTGATATCACCCTGGGTCTGGGGGGCAGCGGCTCCTTTCCAGCCCCAGGCCCAGGGTGCTCTCCCTGAACTGCAGACAGGGCCTGCAAGTCCCACTGCAAGAGCAGGAAGGAAAGGAGACAGAAAGGAATCCTCCTCCCGGGAGCCCGCGGGAGCCCGCCCCGTGCCTGCCTCGGTGCCTGCAGGGCCGGCGGTGCAGCAGCAAGACAGCTGCGTGCGGAGCTGAGCCTTGTCGCTGCTGTTCCGAGAAAGAAAGGAACGAGTAAATTTAGCTCCGTCCCACGCATCCTTTGCAGCTGCTTCTTGACCAAACAGAAAGAGGCCTCTGTTTCAACGTTCCCAGCCCTTGCCCGATGAGGCCCGCCGCCACCCGTGCGAGGGGCTTTTGAAGGAGGCGCCCAGCCGCGGCCTGGCTGAGTTCTGGGCTCCAGGCTGCACAAGCAGGAGGTCAAGCTCAGGGTGTGTGTTTCTTTTGGCTGTCCTGAAGCAAGATGGCGCTGGCAAATATTTCCAAGTGGGCTTCGGCTCCTGGAATTCCTAGTGTTTCTTTGGAAGCCAGAACATGGGAGAGGCTGGGGAGATGTGGCCAGCCTGTAGTTCCCAAAGCCATTAGCTTAATGGCACCATTTGTGGAAATAAAGAACTCGCTGACTGGGCTTGAAGTTAAAAGACTGGAACGGAAAGCTGAGGAGGTCCCCGTGGGAGGGGGACAGCTGTGGACTTGGAGCGAGACTGCCCTGGGTTCCAGACCTAGTGCCACCACCGGAGGACCTGGTGCCTCTGGACGAAGAGAGACGCTGTTCATGACATTGAGCTCTCTGACCCTCCATTCCTTACGCACAAAACAGCAGAAATTGCACATGGCTGTCATGAGGATCACATGACATCATGTGCTGACTGTATGCGGCCCCGTTCTCCGTGAGCCATGATGGCATCTAGCGACCACTATTTTGTTTTCTTTTTTTGTGGTACCGGGGATTGAACCCAGGGGCGTTCTACCTCCGCGCTACACCCCCGGCCCTATTTTTTATACTTTATTTTGAAACCGGGTCTCACGAAGTTGCAGAGGGCCTCACTAAGTAGAGAGAGAGAGCTGAGGCTCCGGTCTCTGCCTCCCAAAGTACTGGGATTACAAGCGTGCGCCACCACGCCCGGCTAGCGACCACTATTTTACCTGCCACTGCCCAGTCCCTTGTCTTCTGACTCCGGCAGCCTGCCCTGTCTCTCCTTTCACCCTTCTCTGTTAGATTTGCAGCTCCTCTTACTCAAACTTCAGCAAGCAGGTGGCCCAGACCTGATCACACCCCTGGCTCTCATGACTCTCTGCTTATCCTGGGGATTCAAGTTGGGATGATGAGAACCAACTTTAGAAACGCTCAGGAGGGAGGAAATCTCTCCTCTTGGTCGCTGTTATGGTTTGGCTGTGGAATGTCTCCCAGAAAAGCTCATGTGTTGGTTGCCAATGCAGAAATGTTCAGAGGTGAAGTAATTGAATCAGGGCTCTCACCTCATCAGTGGATAAATCCATTGATTGATTAATAAATTGAATAAGCTTACTGGGTGTTAACTATAGGCAGGTAGGGTGTAGCTGGTGGAGGTAGGTCACTGGGGGCTTGGCCTTAGGGACTGTACCTATTCCTGGTCCCTTCTCTTACTCTGCTTCCAGCCACCATGAGTCCACCAGCTGTCCTCTGCCACGCCCTGCCGCCATGATGTTTCTGCCTTGGGGCTGGCCAACCATGGACTGACCTCTGTGAGCCAAAGAAACCTTTCCTCCTCTAAGTTGTGCTTGTCAGGTATTTTTGTCACAGCACGGAGGACTAATTGTTTCCAAGAGTCAAGGCTTAAATTTGGTGCTACTGGTGGCTTGCTTTATATAATGGAGAGGAGAGTTGGCCCAAGAATGAAGCCTACATGGAGGAAAACAAAAATGGAGAGTGTGTCCTGATGACCATTTGAACTCCTCTATCCAGCCATGCCTGAAGTCATCCTCTCTTGAACATGCCAGTTACATGAACAAACATATTCTCTTTTGCTTTAAGTTAACCCGAGTTAGGGTCCTGGCTTTTGCAATCAGAAGAGTCCTCGTAATACACATCTCAATTAATACCTTTTGGAATCAGAACTTACCTGCATCCTCATCCAGAACCAAGAGGCAGGTGGCTGCTCAGCGCCACCTCCAGTAGCGGGAAGCTGGGAAGTGTCTCTACTTTCTGGCATGCTGAACCCACCTTAGACCCCTCTTGTAGAGGAAGCAAAATAGCGAGAAGGGGAAAAATAGAAAGGAAGAGGTTTTGGAGAGAGCCAGATGGGGCTCAAATTTCTTCACCACTCCGTAGCCCTGAGACCTCAGGCAGATCTCTTCCTTCCTGTCGTCTCTGTTTTCTCACTGGTGGGATGAAACAATAACACAACATTAACTTTGGGTTTCAGGGTGTGTGGGTACTAGATTCTAAAGTCAATGCAAAGGCCAAAACTTATGTGAAAATTGTAAAGACCCCCTTACGGCATTGAAATAGTTTACGTTAAAGCTGCTTGCTGCAGGCTCTTGCTAACAAGGCAGGATGTCCTTAGTGGACTCACCCCCTGATTCAAACATCTGTTGGGAAAACAAAACGTCCTTACTTGGGACACTCCTGACTGAGGTCAAGATGGCCTTCTATAGATTAATGGTTATTGTGGTTACTAATACTGTAACAGTCTGGAAAGTTAGGGAAAACATCTCCCAATGTAAAATGTGCAAGGACGACGCTAGCCACTAACCAATCTGTAATGAACATCTGTATCTAAAACCAATCCTGGTAAAGGTCAGGCAAATCCACGCGGAACTGCCCAATTAGCAGAGGGAAACTGAGGCTCTTTGTTTAAAATATATAAAAACTGAAGGAAAAATGTGCTCGAGGTCCCCGTACTGAACTGCTGTATCAGTTTATGTCGGGCACCCAAGCTTCAGCTTGAATAAAGGTTCTTCTGTGGTTGCATACGGCTTGGTCTCCTGGTGGTCTCTCCGGGACAGAGGGTCTGGGCATAACAGAAATCACCTCTTCCCTCCATGGAACAGCAGTGCCACGCGCCTCAGCAAGTTGTCACAGCACAGACACCTGCTCCCGTTGCCACCGACCCTGCTCCTTCAGCTCAGCACCAGGGACGTAGTTGCTTGGGCCTCGGAACTGAATTGTACAGAGTATGCATTTGGGGGCCTGGGGTGTGGCTCGGGGGTGGAGTGTTTGCCCAGCACGCATGAGACCCTGGGTTCTATCCCCAGCACTGAAAAAAAATGCATTTTAAACTCTAGACCAGTGATTCTCAACCAGGGCAATTTTGATCCCACGGGACATTTGGCAATGCCCAGAGACATTTTTGGTTTCACGACTAGGGGTGAGATGGGTGCTATTGGCATCTAGCGGGCGGAGGCCAGGGAGGCTGCTCAGCTTCCTCCGATGGCCAGGGCAGCCCCACCACAGAGCACCACAAAGAAGCCAGTGTCCCATGTCTCCATCGAAGGTGAGGGACAGAAGTGGGCGAGGTGCACACACCTGTCATCCTAGCTACTCAGGAGTCTGAGGCAGGAGGATCACAAGTTCAAGGACACCCAGGCACCTTAGTAAGACCCTTTTTCAATAAATAAAAAGGGCTGGGTGTAGTTCAGTGGTAGAGTGCCCCTGGGTTCAATCCCCAGTACTGCAAAAAAAAAAAAAAAAAGAGTGAGGAATAGAAAAACAAAATTGGGATGGGTGTGGTGGCCCCACGCCTGTAATCCCAGTACTTGGGAGGCTGAGACAGGGGAACACAGGTTCAAAGCCAGCCTTGACAACTTAGGGAGACCCTGTTTCCAAATAAAAATAAAATAGGGCTGGGGTGTAGCTCAGAGGTAGAATGCCCCTGGGCTCAATTCCCAGTACCACAAAGAAAAAAATAAACAAATAAAAGAAAGAAGAAAAAAGAAGCAAGGAAGAAAGAAAAGAAAGACAAACTTGGGGCGCCTGGGTTTCTGGAATACAGAAAGCCCATGCTCATGGAGGTGTCTGAGTGGGTGGCGCACGCCCCCTGCTACTGCCACCCTGTCCCCTCTCTGTCCTTAGGGGCCGCACGGGGCCAGCCGGGGCTCCTCTCTGGGCTCCTTCTGCGTGCACCTCTGCCTCCCCGCACCTGCCAGGCTCCAGGTCTTTTCCAGATCTGAGCGTCCCCTCCCCGATGCTCCGAGTGGATCCAGTTTCCCTGCTGTGCACAGTGACCCCCGTGCACCTGTCATTAACTAAAGCTTTATGACATTCCCTCCCTCTTGGCAAAATTTGGAGCCTGGGCGCGCACACCCGTAGCATGCACCTCTCTGTGTCTGCCACACTCGCCACTTGTCTGTCCGAGGCCCCCTTGTGCCTCTGTCTGTGCATTATTTTCACCTTTATCTACTGTTACGGCTTCTCACTACTTCCCACAAGCAGCAACGACAGCGTCTCCACAATAAATCCTTCCAGCCCACTTTCCAATGCTTATGAAACAGTGCTGTGAGTGTGTGTTTTAAATTTATGTCAATGGTCTCGTATCATAAATCTCGGTCTAGTTCCTACTCTTTTCATTTCACGCTGTGTTTTAAGATCCACCCGTAATGACAGACACAAATCCGGTGTATTGTGTACTAGTTCTGTCTGTTGCGTGCCATTCCGTCATCTGCAAGTGTCACCTAGTTACCCATTTCCCCTACTCGTGGATACACAGGTCACCTCTGGCTCCTCGCTGTGACAAACTTGGCTGCCACCAACGTCCTCACGCACGCTTCTTTAACGATCCAATGCAGAAATGTCTCCAGGATACACATCTGGGAAAGGGGTTACTATATCACAGATTGTTAGGGCTTGAATTGTGCCCCCCCAAAGATATTGAAGTCCTAACCCCTAGGGCCTCAGAATGTGACCTTGTTTGGGAACAGGGTCATCAGATGTAATTAATTAAAATGAGGTCAGACTGGGGTAGAAGGCCAATATGACTGGAGTCTTACAAAAGGAGAAGTAATGTGAAGACAGAGGTGCTCCGGAAGAATGGAATGATGCAGCTGCCAGCCCAGGAATGCTGAGAACGGAGGGGCCACCATCGGGAGCTAGGAAGAGCCCACGGAGTCTACCCAGAGACTCGGAGACAGCCTGACCCTGCTGCCATGAATTTCTTCAAACATTTGGAACTTACAACTTTCTTAGAACTTTCTCTCAGTGATGAAGACTGGCAATTCAGTTCAGGCTCATATAGATGCATGCTGTACCTACCCATCATCCATCCCTCCATTCCTCCAACCACCCATCCATCTGTCCACCTATCCATCTATCCATCCATCCACCACCCATCCATCCATCCATCCATCCATCCATCCATCCATCCATCTATTCATCCATCCATCCATCTATTCATCCATCCATCTATCCATCCATCCATCTATCCATCCATCCATTCACCAATCATCCATCACCTGTCCATTTATCTATCCATCCATCCATCATCCACCCATCTATCATCCATCATCATTCATCCATTCATCCATCCATCCATCCATCCATCCATCCACCACCTGTCCATCCAACCATTCATCTATCCAATCCATCCATCATTCACCCACTCACCCACCATCCATCTATCCATCCAGCCATTATCCATTCATCTTTCCATCCATCCATCCATCCATCCATCCATCCATCCATCCATCCATGCATCCATCCATGCATCCATCCACTCATTCTACAGATCTTTACCTCAGTGCTGGAATCACAGTAATAAAAAAGACAAACAGATCTTCTCCTTTGGACTCACCATTGGTGAAGAAGACAGACATTAAACTAATAATTCTTTAGTTCCATGTGTGATAAGCACTTTGAATGAAAAATGAGCGCACAGAAAGGAGAGGACCTGACAGCAGAGGTCCTGGAGTCACGGAAGACTTCTCTGCAAGCTGACCCTGGTTCTGAGGCTGGGAGGGCTGGGGAAGGAAGCATGTGTAGAATCGGGGTGCATGGTGTGAGACAGGAAAGCACATGGTGCTTGTGAGGAAGGAGGAGAAGGCGGGCCTGGCTGAAGTGGAGGGAGGATGAGCTAGTGGACTGAGATGTGGCTTCGTGATTGGTCGGAGCCCGGGTGTCCCTCGGGGGTCTATACCTTGGAGGGAAGCCCCACACCAGATTAGGAGTAAGAATTAATTCCACCACAGTGGTCCACTTTGAGGCCAGCCTCACTCAGTTTGCTGGCTAAGAAATGGGCATACCAATATCCACTCCCCAGAAGAGAAGAGCAATACTACAGCCCCCCGGAACACCTCGAGAACCCCTAGGATTGTGCAAATCCACTCATTTTTGCCATTATTCAAAAACCCATGAGTTTCTGGGTGTGGTGGTGCATGCTTGTAATCCCGGTACTTGGAAGACTGAGACAGGAGGATCGCAGGTTCGAGGACAGTCTCAGCAAGTAGTGAGACTCTCATCAACCTAGTGAGACCCTGTTTCAAAATAAAAATAAAATAGGGCTGGGGTTGTAGCTAGGAGGTAGAATGCCCCTGGGTTCCATCCCTAGTAACACACACACACACACACACACACA